>SOZL01001416.1:0-10512 GCA_009733165.1 Naja naja
CCTAAAGTCACTCTTTGTGTAATTCTTAGTTCTTTGGGTCTGAGATTAATCTAAATTAAAACACTTATTTCAGGGGTGAAATTCAATTCCCTCCTTTACTGGCTTTGTGGGTGTGGCTGTGGGCGTGGCTTGGTATAATAGTAATAGCAACCAGGGGCAAATTGTCCTAACACCTCTCTTGAGCTGGGCTGAGGTGGTTGAATTTCACCTCTGACTTATCTGCATAACTATTAGATATATTTTGTGCTCATGGGGGTGGGTGGGTATTTTCCATTTGAAGCTTCTTTGTCTCTTTTCTCCTGGGAAAGAGCCCCTCCTCCTGTGTCTCTGGACTACAGTCCACCATAACATCTCAGTGTTGAAATGTATCACTGTTTATCTTTATATCTTGTTTCAAATATTAGAAATGTGGCATGACAAATATAGCTGCAGCTCGATCTAAATGAAAATGAGTAGGATTTTACATCATGCTTCAATTTTTCCTTCTCTGTTTTTACCCTTACAGCTCCTCCAAACTGACCTAATTGAGGACATTCAAACATTCTCCAGGGAGACCTTGCTTTCTGTCCCAATGCAATCTGAAGATAGGATCGCTCTGTTATCAGCCTATAGTCCATACTGTTGCACAGATAAAATGATCTACCTGTTTCCCACTTGCAGATTTGAAGTGAAGTTAAGAATCCTGCAGCTGCCTCTAAATCTTTTAGGATTAAACGGATCAGATAGCCAGTTGACGAAACACTGTCTCTGACATGATTACTCAGCAACCTTAATTATATGTAATAACCATCATTTAATGAGCAGAACCAGCAAGTTGCTCCAAGGTAGAAATATTTTAAAAGAAAATCTAAAAAAAAAAATGGAATTGAAAGCCTTTTGCAAAGGCAAAATTAACAACATACATTCATTAGAAATTTAACTTGACAGGTAGCCCTTGGACTACAACTATTTATTTACCAACTGTTTGAAGTTTCAACAGCACTGAAAAAAGTGACTTGTAACCAGTGGTTGGATTCAAATATTTTAACAACTGGTTCTCTACCCTAATGATTTCTTCCAACAACCAGTTCACCAAACTGCCAGAAAGTTAACAACCGTTCTCCCAAACTGGTGCAAACCAGCTGAATCCACCACTGCTTACAACTAGTCATCACATTTACAACTGTTGTAGCATTCCCATAGTCACATGATCAAAAATTTGGACACTTGGCATCATGTATTTACAACAATTGCAGCATCAAAAAAATAAAATGGTGATTGCAACAGTGAGATCAGAAGTCCACCACTTTCTTTGCATGCATAAAATGGGCAGGGCATCAATTTGTCTATTTGAGGCAACCATCTTGAACCTTTTGATCCTGTTCTGCAGACTCCCCTGCCCTAGTCCCTGTATTTTCTTGACTGTCACTGGCATGCTGTTGGCATGCAGTGGTCTCTGTCTCACAGTTGGGGAATAACAGCAAAACATTTTGCACTTGCTGTTGGAAGAAATGTCCATCTGGGTTCAGTTCCAAGTGGGAAGAAAGACACTGGAAACATGGAGGCTATTTGGAAGGATGGTTTAATGGTGGACAGGATCACATGGGTTTGAAGTCCTGGGTAGCTGACCACATGGAAAAAAGAGTGAGATATATTTTACCTTCTCTTGGGCTTTGAACTTGCTTCCTGTTCCTGTGGCAAGAAATGTATCCTGATTGGTTGTCAGACTCCCATGGGGCTATGCAGGGCTAACTTTGTAGGTTGTCTTGAGTCCCAGGCTTGGTTGAATCTTGCTGGGTGATGTAATCTTCCCAGGTGCCATGTGGTGAGATGGGTAGAGGCTAATCCTATCATGTCCTGAGGGCCATGCCTTAATCCCATCACCCTGGAACTGAAGGGAGTGGGGGGTAGGGAGTTGATTTGTCTTTAAAACATGCTTTTCCTTTTCTGAACCAGGGACATATAATATTCTGCCTTTTAATATTTCCTACAATATTTCATTCTTCTAGGAGAGGGGTGGGTGCTAACTTTCTACATTGCTTTGCTTACTCATATTTTACACAAAAGTTGTGTTTATATTTCTATATCTAATCTTGCTCTCTTTCATCTATTTATCCTATCTACCTATCTATCTATCTATCTATCTATCTATCTATCTATCTATCTATCATCTATCTATCTATCTATCTATCTATCTATCTATCTATCTTCTATCCACCCATTATCTGTCTGTCTATCTATCTATCTATCTATCTATCTATCTATCTATCTATCTATCTCTATCTATCTATCTATCCATCATTCTATCTCTATCTATCTTCTATCCACGATATCTGTCTATCTATCATCTATCTATCTATCTATCTATATCTATCTATCATGTCTTCTGTCACCATCTGTCGTCTATCTATCGTCCGTACTCGCGATACTCGTCTCTCGCGCCATCTTGTCGTCTGTCTGTCGTCCATCGACTATCCACTTTCTATCCATCTATCCATCTATCCATCTATCCATCTATCCATCTACCTATCATCTCTCTCTCTCTCTCATCTATCTATCTATCTATCTATCTATCTATCCTATCTCTATCTATCTCTATCTATCTATCCTCTCTCATTGTGGTTGTTTTGTTGGAATATTAGATAGTGAAATGTTATAATCTGGCAAAGGGCATCTTTGAAGCCCTCCAGGTGATTGTAACTCCCTGGCTGGAATGTGGTCTCAGTTGTTGGATACACTCATCACTGTCACTGAGTGTCAAATCTGGTTTCAGGCTAGAAGTCTGACTCTTTCAGTGTGGCTCTTGGGAAGATGGGAAGGACTACAGCAACACAGAAGTGAGCAGAGCATATTCAACTGCTGTTTTTCTAGAGCAAAGAACAAAATGAAAACCAATAATTTTGGGTAGAAAGGAAGGATTTGGCACTCAGGTAGTATCATCCTTTCTGAGTTTGCTTGACATTTCCAGCATCCTAGCTTCCACACAGATATTCAATATTGGTGCCCAAAGAGCAAGTATAGCATAGAAACCACAACAGAGATATGAGTTCCTTGTTATGCAGGGCTTCAAGAATGTAATTCAGCATATTGGAGCTGTTGCTTGCACATCAGCAACAACGATGGACCCCATTTCCTCGTGATGAGATAAAAACACTTTAACACGTGAATTGTCTTTTATATCATCCCAAATGGTTCTGCTGTCATGAGATTTGGGACATTTGCTTCAAATGATTTTCAAGAACCACATTTATTTAACTCTCTTTTCCCTTCACAGAGAGAGAGAGAGACTTAGCTTTTGGTATTAAAGAATTTATAGCGGCAAAATGCTCAGGCTGCGGACAGGTCCTTAGGAAAAAACTACTGAAGGATGAGTTACATTCATCAAAGAATCTGCACACTTGGATTTTTATTGTTAAAGAAAATCATTTCAGGTCCTCACAGTTCATGGAAGAAAGTTTTTTTAACAGATGAAGATGGTATTTTCAAAAGCCTTAAATGGCAGCTTAGCTGCAAGGACAGGATTGCCCAGGGAGGGTCAAAAAAGTCAAGATGGTAGCTGCATTTATGCAATCAAGAGTCACTGATAGTGAGATGGCCAGCATATAAATAATAAATAAATAAATAACATACAATAAATAATAAAATAAAATAATCAAAGCTCTTTTTTAAAAAATGTGTGGCATGTGCACAGACCACTGCGAAAATGGCAAATTTTCAGTCAGGCAACTACAGCCACCTTCTTCATTTTTTGTACCCATCTGTGTGCACGCCATCCCAGCTGTGGTGGTTTCCCATAAATACACAAAATGTTAGTTTGGAAAATAATAATTTACTAGTCCTCATGGTTTGGGAGAAAAGCTAGAAAATGTGGAAGTGGCTCATTGCTAGGTAGATAAGAAAAAAAACATTCACGGCGATTTTCCTCTTGGCCACTGGCCAAAACAGGCTCATCTTTAGGAATACCCATCAAGAACAGATTGCTTTCGTCTTATTTACAATGGTGACAGCGTCTCCCTGGATAGGACTTGTCGAACATCTCAGACAGATGGTCTTTCAGGCAGGTCTGTGAAGAAATGCCAGTTTGGCTCCAAGACCTTCAGAGACTTGCCATCAACTGATAATTATGACAGAGTGACAGAAGTCCATGTCTGACCTGAATGGCAGAAGAGAGGAAAGGCCATAAAATATGAAGTTAATGGGGCCTGGAAATCACAGCCTTTTCCTTGATGAATTTCCTGACCAAGAGACTTAGATGCCCAATATTAGTTATGTCAGCTCAGAAATGTACAGAGGGGTGAAGGGCTTGACCAACACGGATGGATGCTGAAGTTGCTAGAGCGGGGAGTCAAAGAAAGTCAAAGTGGCAAGCCATGATTTCATGATCAAAGCCCTTATCTTACCTTTATTGACTCCTCCTGTGGAAGCCCTATTTATTTATTTATTTATTTATACTTGAACTTGTATGCATCTCCAAGACTTGGGGCTGCTCACAGCTAAAAACATATACAATAAATAAAAAATAATTAAACAAAGACAAACCCAAATATAAGATGTAAAAACAATAAACATTAAAACCCTCCCTCCCCCAGGGAGGGGTCACAGCCCAGGTTGGTCAAATAACCAGGCCTTTAGTTCACGGCGGAAGGTGTGGAGATCGGGGGCCAGGCGGAGCTCCAAAGGCAGTTGATTCCAGAGGTCAGGGGCTGCGACCGAAAAGGCTCATCGTCGGGGAGTCACCAGCTGGCGCTGACCCGCCGACGGGACCCCGAGGAGTCCTTGCCTATGAGCTCGCACAGGGCGGCTGGTACTAGATATCGGAAGAAGACGCTCCCTCAAATATTGAGGACCCATGCCATGTAGGACTTTGAATGTCAAAACTAAAACCTTGAATCTCACCCGGAGCGCAACTGGCAGCCAATGTAGGCTGCACAGGAGGGGGGCAATATGGGAGAACCGGGTAACTCCCATCACCACCCGCGTGGCCGCATTTTGCACCAGCTGCAATCTCCGGATGGTATGCAAGGGCAGTCCTAGATAGAGAGCAGTAGTCTAGAAGTGACAATGGCATGAGTAACTGTGCGCAGGGCATCCCGGTCCAGAAAAGGGCGGAGTTGTCGAACTAGACGGAGCTGGGCAAAGGCCCCCCTGGCGACGGCGCCCACCTGCTCCTCCAATCGGAGCCGTACATCCAGGAGGACCCCCAGATTCTGCGCCCTATCCACAGGGATAGGTCTGGAAAATGTTCGGT
This sequence comes from Naja naja, assembly GCA_009733165.1. Lineage (NCBI taxonomy): Eukaryota > Metazoa > Chordata > Lepidosauria > Squamata > Elapidae > Naja > Naja naja. Next base: position 5,228 of record SOZL01001416.1, read on the forward strand.
GGGTGCCCCAGTTTGCTCATCTCCTTATCTCACTCAGGGTTTTTTTAATGCAGCAACCTAGGGAAGATCAACATGATCTATCCATTATGAATTCATAGAAATATGTAACAAGAGACCGGTGGCAGGCAGAAGACAAGACATCTAATCTCTAAACCTAAACTGAAAGACATAGTAGGTCCAAAAGAAAAAACAAAAGGTGCCCTTTTACAGTGTAAGGACTGTAAAAGCCACTAAGACAAACAGTACATTTATGAACCCCATCAGAAAACATGATGAAAACTTAATTATACAACATATAGATACACTGTACCATAGTTTCAACTGGGAAACTGGGAGCATCTACACCAGGGATCAGCAACCTTAAACACTCAAAGAGCCATTTGGACCACAGAAAAGGAAACACTGGGAGACACCTAATCTTGATGGGGGTGGCCAACTCAATGTCACTGACTCCCACCCAGTCACATGAACCCCCCCAGCCTCGCACAGCCCCACCTCACCCCTCCCCTCTCAGGCACCTTTTGCCATACCTGGCCTCACCTTGCCTCCCGCCACAAAGGCTTCAATGTATCTATCGTTCTGTACAAATGTTGTTCACCTTCTCTCTCTCTCTCTCTCTCTCTCTCCCTCCCTCCCTCCTTCCCTGTTTCTGATTCTTCAGCACCTCATCTCTAGCTGGACCTCGTTGCCCAACAGACTGCAGCAAACAGAGGGAGGCTACCTTATTAATATGGATTCTTATGTTTCAAGGGGCTTGTTTATTTCAAATGAGCAGGTCATTGTTTAAATTACTTGAAGATGGTCTGAAGATGATCACAGTTCAAAGACTTCCTGTTGAATCCCCCTAAAGTGATGTGAGCTATGCTCAATAGATATGGGAAATTTAATTGATTTGATAAGCAGCAATCCTTATCAAAGGATCAGTATGGGTCCCTCTGAGTTATTTTTCCCTTATAGGTGTAGCTTGGGCATTTGCAGCAATTGATTTCCTTCCTAACTTTTCTATTTGGTGGCGGCACTGATTTCTGTGTCTCTTCAGCAGAGATTAGCTGCCCCATCAACTGGAGCCCCTTGGGAATGAAAAGACTGTTTAAAAGCAATTCAAGGAAGCCAAAGTAATTGATGGGAAATTAGAGTTTTGTCACTTTCCAAGCATGGCGGGTTGGTACTTCCCTTGCTGCCTCATTTTCTTGAGACCAGAACCATAATAGCCAGCTCATTCTGCACTCTGGAGGTGTCTAGCAAGGTGATATTTTAAACAAATCTCGAGTCCGATAAGCAGAATCATTAATCCCTGATGAACGGGGCTGCGATTAAAGAAGGGAGGGAAGGAGAGGGGCCGGGTGGGCAGAGGGACAGATTCCCTTTGTTCAAGCCCAATAGAGCTAGAAAACAATTTTAATGAAAAATTTAAATAGATACCATTCACCTGCTGCCTGCCTGCCTGATTTGATTGGGGTTTTAATATTGAATTTGATTAGTGTGTCTGTGCCTGCATGTCTGTGTAAGGAGTTCAGACTTTCTTGAGCTCCTTTATATCTTCTAATCTTCCTCTTAACTTTATTTTCATAGTGCAAAAGGAAAAGCAGTGGATCATTGCCGGCTTGGAATTGGGGGAAACTATTACTCCTGGCATTGGAAGGGATTCAGGTTGGATTTGGAGAAGGGCAGCCATTCAGCATTTAACACCCAGCATCATTGCAACAGTGAGATGGGTAGCATAAAAATCAGGGGACCCTGCAGTGCTCATTCCCTTCTGAACCCAGCTGATCATGGCTAAATCCTTGCTTCTCTACTCTGTTAGCTATGAGGGCCTAGTAAGGCTCTTATCATGGGCTTCAAGTAGTCTATTCAGGTTGTCTTCCACTTACAATCACATTTGGGACCAGAATTTCCATTGCTAAGCCAGTTGCACCCAATTTAATGACATTTTTTGCCATGCCAAGTGTCTCATTGCAATTGTTAAAGGAATAATATATTAGATCTATCTATCTATCTATCTATCTATCTATCTATCTATCTATCTATCTATCATCTATCTATCTATCTATCTATCTATCTATCTATCTATCCATCCATCCATCCATCCATCCATCCATCCATCCATCCATTCACCCACCCATCCATCCATCCAGAAGTGGTATTCAGCAGGTTCTGACCAGCTCTGGAGAACCTGTAGCAGAAATTTTGAGTAGTTTGGAGAACCGGCGGTAATCTTCCCGCTGGAGTGGGGTGGGAAGAGAGATTTTACAGCATCCTTCCCCTGCCATGCCCATCAAGCCATGCCACACCCATCAAGCCATGCCCACCGAACCAGTAGTAGAATGTTTTGAATTCCACCACTGTATCTATCACTATGGTGGTTGCCAAGTACCCACTATAGGGTTGCTGCGGAGATCATAAATGTAAAGGCTAATTGTAAATTACTTTTTTTTTCAGTTATTGTAACTTTGAATGATCACTATACAAATAGTTATAAGTCAAGGACTACCTTACTTCTATTAAATTCACAGAGTCCCTGACTTAGCATTCCCTAACTTGGTGGCCCCAGGCACAAGGTGTACCTCCTAGAATCCTAGGGTGTGAAGAGACCTCTGAATGCTTCCAGACCAATCTTCTGCTCAGGAATCTTGAAAGCAAAGATCTCATACAAAGAGCTGTTTAGTATCCTCCTGAATACGTGCAGTGAAGTATGACCCTATGACCTTGGTCAGCTGCATTACATTGTCAAACTTCTCTTCTAGTTGGGGAGTTTTTCTAGCATTCATCCATTGGTTTTTATTCTGTACTCACAGTAACTGCCGAACCCAAAGAACCAAGAATGACATGTGGAGTTACTTCTGAGTAGTTATTTTATTGTTATTCAGCTATAGACAGAATCCTGCCAGATTAAAGTAATTAACTGCAATAACTATAATATACTTTGTGAATTGCTAGGAAGGTCCTGACCTTGCTCTTTTCTTGCTCACCAGATACTCCAAGCTCCACTGTCTCTTTGCCCTCTAGGTGATTCCGGTCTACGTTCACCCACAGAAACAGGAAGCAGATCTTGTCTTCTTGTGCCTTTCTTCTGGTCCTTCAAAACTGCTTTGTTTCTGTCCCTTATTTTCTGTTCTCAAGGCTAAATGAGTCCTATAATTCCATTTTACTTGATATAACTTCTTAGTCCCCCTTCCCCTCCCCACTGTCAATCAAGTTCTTGTCCTTCACCTAATTTCTTCATTGAAATGTAGGCATTGGAAATGGACAAACTATTGAAATGCACTCTAAACAAGGAGGTAAATAATGGAACTATTATTTCACACAATTTGTAAGCTTTATTTCTAAGGATCCAGCCTAACATGCTATTTGTTCTTTTTTTTTAAAACAGTCTTGGTGTCACACTGCTACTTCATATTCAGGTTGTGATCAGTGACAGTTCCAGTACATTTTCACAATTACTATGACCAAGACAAAATTTCCAACATACTGCACATCTTGTGCGATGGTTTCTTGAAACTTCCTGAGAGATATATATCTCAACCTCGGCAACTTTAAGATGTGTCGACTTCAACTTTCAGAATTGCCCAATCAGTATGTTTGCTTGAGGAATTCTGGGAGTTGAAGTCCAAACATCTTAAAATTGCTAAAGTTGAGAATCAATGCTCTAACTTAAGAAAACAATTTAGAATTCTATTTCTGCTTACTAAATTATCAGCTATTCCACTCTGTTTATGTTGTTCACACATCTGATAAGAATTCTTTCCAGTTCTTCCCTTTGCTTCTAAATCATTGATGAACATTTTAATTTAATTCATTTTAATTTTAATTTATTTATTTTGTCAATCGCTTACAAGGATAAATATAGTTGTGAATACATGAAAATTGTAAGCAGCCCTGAGTCTTCGGAGAAGGGCGGCATATAAATGTAATTTTAAAAAAATGAATACATATAAGAAAAATAAAAGAAACAATAGGACAGGGATGGTAGGCACATTGGTGCACACCCCCTACAGACCTCTTAGGAAACAGGTGAGGTCAATAGTAGACAGTCTAAGGTTAAAGTTTTGGGGGTTTGGGGAAGAAACCACAGAATCAGGTAGAGTATTCCAGACATTGACCACTCTGTTGCTGAAGTTGTATTTCCTGCAATCAAGTTTGGTGAGGTTTACCTTGAGTTTGTATCTATTGTGTGCTCTTGTATTGTTGTGGTTGAAGCTGAAGTATTCATTGACCGGAAGGATATTGCAATGTATGATTTTATATACTATACTTAGATCAGATGGAAGGTGGTGTAATTCTAGGTTTACTAGGTCTAGAATTTCAAGTCTGGTGGCATAAGGTATTCTGCAATGAGTAGAGGAGTGGAGAACTCTTCTTGTGAAATATTTCTGGACTTTCTCAACTGTGTTAATATCAGATAATGTGATGTGGGTTCCAGACTGATGAGCTGTATTCGAGTATTGGTCTAGCAAATGTTTTGTATGCCCTAGTTAGTAGTGTGATATTACCAGAGAAAAAGCTACATAGGATTAGGTTAACAACTCTTAATGCCTTTTGGCTATGAAGTTACAGTGGGCTGTAGTACTTAGATCATTAGAGATGAGTACTCCAAGGTCCTTGACAGAGTTTGGATCATCAACAAGGTCTTGACTATTCAGCTTGTATTTTATTTTCTGATTTTTTGTCAATATGTAAGACAGAGCATTTATTTGTTGAGATTTGAAGTTGCCATTTGTTTGACTAAAACTAAACCTTGGGATGTTCAATCTAATATTTTCCCCAGGATAATAAAGCTTAAAAACAGGAACCAAACACATTTAGAGAAAAAGAAGTTTGACAAAACCAGCCCTAAGCCCCTCATCCCTTCCTCTTGTTTTATGAATGAGACAGTCATCCCTGCCTGAGAAATCAGTTAATCTTATCAATATTCTCAGATCTTCCTTCCAAAACCCCTCCAGATGGTGTATTCACAAAGGACTTTCTGAGTTCACCTTGAAATTCACATTAGATAAAAGAGACTGGCAGTCAGAACCAGAATGTGAAGATCTCATGCAAATTTTAAAGCTCTTTATCCAAGGTGCATAAAAACAAGCATAACTATGAAGATCAATAGGGGAGGATGATGGGAAGGAGAGAGGAGGGAAGAGAGAAAGAAGCCCAAATCCTCAGCTACATTGTTTGATTAGGATCAAACAAAATATGCACTAAACAGTAATTCTTAACCTTGGCAATGTTAAGGTGGGTGGATTTCAACTCTGAGATTTGAGGAATTCTGGGAATTGAAGTCCATCCATCTTAATTCT
>SOZL01001418.1:0-16428 GCA_009733165.1 Naja naja
TCAGGCCTTGAAGAGTTCCAGCAAAGTTTATTCAGTGACTACAGCTCGAATGGACCGAGTTGGCTGGGCTCTGACTGCCTCTTATAGCCTGCAGCCGTGGTTGCCAGCCAATGGGAGTGCAGGGTTTCTTCCCGCACTATTTAAACCAATACCATTTGACATTTTACAAGAACAGTTCAAATAAACCAATAACATTCAAACCTACATACATAACACCCTCCCACTAGGTTCAGTCCATACCAAACCCCAACCTATCTAATGTATTCCTTTAAATAGGTGGGGCTCTTCGTGTCTCGTTGAGACCTTCGTGGTTCAGAAGTTTTAACGTTCTCACCCAGTGAGAGGGAAATGTGTCTGCTGACATTTCCCTGTTGGGACTTCCTGTGAAAGGAGACCCTGTTAGACTGTTAGAATCTGGTCTCTCCTCCCAACCCATCTCCATTCCAATGTCAGCACCCAAGTCAGGTAGTGATGTGCAATCTTCCACTTAAGGATGGATCTTGGCATTGTGACAGGGTTGGGATGGTTCCTGTCGTAATGGCTCGTTACACATGGGGTTGATTCTTGCTTGCTGATTTTCCTCCTGTTCCTCCCTTCCCCTAGAGTGACATCAGGTGAGGACCCAGAGAGACAGGGCGATGTTCCTGAGGGAACCTGGATCTAAGTTGGTCAATGTGCCTGCTCCAGAGGAGGCCATCCTCTGTTTGTACCCTGTAAGAACGAGGGCCAGTGATGTGAGTTATTTCAGCAGGAATCACAAAGGTTCACCTATAAGGTTCTAGCATATACAGAATCACACTGAAAGAGCGAACTTTGGAAGTGGAATCCAGTGGTGCGTTGGGTGCGTAAGTGGGATGAAGGCGGTCAAGGGAAGACCTAAGTTTCCTACCCATCAACAACTCTGCTGGGGATAAGTTATTTGATGGGCTAGGAGTGATGTGCTGAACACTAAGAAGTTTTCAAGCTTCTCAGTGATGTCCCCAGGACCCAGCTGCTGAAGCTTCTCTTTGGTAAGCGTACCATCGTTCAGCCCGGCCATTAGCGAAAGGGTGCCCAGGGGCAGTGAGGGCATGTCTGATACCCTGTTGTGCTAGAAAGGATTCAAAAATGTTAGATGTGAATTGAGGGCCATTGTCAGAGACAAGGACATCTGGTAACCCATGGGTTACAAACAATTTTCTGAGCTGCTTGATGACAGCCTCAGTTGTAGTGGATGTCATGGGAATTACCTCTAGCCATTTGGAATATGCATCTACTATAACTAGAAAAGTGTGCCCTCTAGTAGGGCCTGCAAATCAATGTGGATCCTAGACCATGGGCCCCTAGGACATTCCCATTCCTGTGTGGGGGTGAGGTGGAGCAGGCCTGACTACCTGGCAATTGGGACAAGATGCTACCCAGTTTTCAACCATTTTGTCAATACCTGGCCACCATACATAACTCCTGGCCAATCCCTTCATCCTTACAATCCCAGGATGACCCTCATGTAACATTTCCAAAACCTCCTTTGCAGTTTTGCAGGAATAACCACCCTGTTACCCCACAAAATACATCCTCTTAATACAGATAATTCAGTTTGCCTGGACTTAAAAGGTTGGGCAAGGTGAGGTAGATCTTGAAGAGCCAACCTTTCTTAATCCAGCCTATAACAGGTGCCAACACAGCATCTTTGGCAGTCTCTCTGGCAATCTCAGCAGCATGGACTGGAAGCTTAGCAACAGTCTCTAGGAAAAAGGTGTGTGTTTCAGGTTCAAAGTCCTCCTTGTGGCAAGGCAGTGGGCAACGACTCAGTGCATCAGCATGTCCAATGTCCTTGCCAGGCCTGTGAATCAGTTTGTATGAATAGGCTGCAAGAAATTCAGTCCACCTCAGCATTCTTGGTGACAGGATAGTAGGTGTAGGTTTGTCTCCTGCCACAATGCCTAATAAAGGTTTGTGATCTGTAACAATGGTGAATGACCTGCCATACAGATATTCATGAAATTTCTTAACAGCTGCAACAACTGCTAATGCCTCCTTGTCCAGTTGGCTATAATTCCTCTCTGCTTTGGACAAAGTGCGAGAGTAAAATGCAATAGGGGCTTCCCTTCCACTGGGAAGCCTGTGACTCAAACCCCCCACTCCAAAAGGGGATGCATCACAAGTCAGAACAACAGGCAAATTCTCAGAGAATTGTATCAATACAGCATCAGATGTGATTAGTCTCTTAATACTGTTAAATGCTGATTGTTCCTTCCTCCCCAGATCCAAACAGCCTTCTTATCAAGCAGGCGATGTAAAGGTTCAGCAATGGATGCCTTGTGAGGTAGAAACATGTGATAAAGTTAATGAGTCCAAGGAAGGCTTGCAAATCTGTCTTGCATTTAGGTTTAGGGGCTTCCTTGATTGCTTTAACTTTGGCATCAGTAGGGTGGATGCCATGCTTGTCAATCATGTACCCAGGAACTCAACTCTGTCTGTTTTGAGTGTGCATTTGTCTTCCTTGACTTTTAAACCCGCTTTTCTGAATCTGGTAAGGACTTCTCTGAGTCTTTCTTGAAGCTGAGTGTCATTTTCAGCAGAGATTAACACATCATCAAAATAAGGCACTACCCTGGCAGTCCTGCAGCATTCTTTCCATAAGACTTTGAAAAATGCCAGGTGCCACGCTTACTCCAAATTGTAGCCTTTACATTTGAAGGCACCTCTGTGAGTCACAATTGTTTGGGCCTCTGCAGTGGCATCATCAACTGTTAATTGTTGATATGCCTGGGCCAAGTCCAGTTTGGCAAAGACTGTACCCCTGCCAAGGGAATGGAGCAGATGATGCACAACTGGTACTGGGTATGCGCTCTGCTGCAGCGCATGGTTAAGTGTCCCCTTATAGTCACCACAGATTCTCACTGACCCATCAGCCTTGACTGGTGTGACTATGGGTGTTTCCCATCTGGAGTGGTCAGTAGGCTCTAAAACCCCTTGAGCAATTAATTTATCTAATTGTGCATCAATTTTTTCCTTTAAAGCAAATGGAACCCTCCTGGGCTTTAAACGAATTGGGGGCACCTTGGGGTCTAGGCTGAAAGCAATAGGGGTCCCCATATACTTGCCCAGTCCCGCTGAAGACCTCTGGAAACTCAGACTTCAAGGCCTCCTCCCATTCAGAGGCTCACGTGATTGATGCCAGTCACGCGATCCTTGTCCACGATGGTCAGAGGGGAACGTTTGGTGTGGCCTTTAAACTGCACGTTGAAATCTCTTGCTCCAACTACTGGAATCTTGTTCCCTTGGTAGTCTTTAAGAGTCAGTGCTTGCTTCTGGAAATGTTTCTTCTGAATGTTGGGAAAGAGTCTGTGAATAGTGTCCCATGACACCATAGATAAATAAGAGCCTGAGTCCACTTCCATTTGGCAAGGCCTTCCTTCAATAAACACCTTCACGTGTACTTTTCTGCTTCTCAAGGGTGAAGAATGACCAATAGTGATTGTTTGGTGAGTTTCATTCTTGCCATTTGCTTCTGAATTCGCCCCATCTTTTCAAGGAAGTTGTTGGGCTTAAAGTCTTTTCAGGAAATTTTTCCTACTAGGTGGAGTTCTGGATGATTTGCAGACTCTGGCTATGTGACCCCGTTTCTCACGTAGGCAGATGGTGTCAAAGAACTTGCATTCAGTGCGGGGGTGGCCCCCCCACAGCCTCTGCAATAAAATCCTTGCCTATTTCTCCCAGAGTCTTTTCTCTTCTTCTCCATTCTGAGTCTAAAAATCCCCTCCTCTGCCTCACTGCAATCTGAATCAGAGTCTATTTGTTCGCAATGGGCTGTTGTGGATTTTTCCCCATCAGAATGGCTTGAGGCCTGGCTTGAGGCCTTGTTAATCTTTTTCATGGCCGCTGCTGAGGACTTGGTGGCTTCGCTGAAACAGCTTCTTCAATGGCCTCTTTAAACGTGATCTTAGGTTTCATTAACAGTTTGCTTTGTAAGACCTTATCTTTGAGGCCTAAAACAAACCGATCACGCATGGCCTCTTCTAAGTTGGTAAAGTCACAAGCACCCCAATGTCCTTAAACTTGCCACAAAGTCATTAACATTCTCGCTTTCCCTTGATCCCGACGGTAAAATTCGTGTCTCTTAATGAGGCACGATACTTGTGGGCGTGGGCTCTTAAAGCTTCTCTAAATCAGGCCATTCCATTACCTTCAGCTCTGCAGCTCCCTAACGCCTCGCCATCTTGAAGACTGCGGACCGCAGTGCGTGAGAAATACCGCCCTCTTCCGTCTCTCGGGAATGTCGGCAAGGTCATTTCCTTCCAGGTACATCTGGAAGCGATCCGCATACGATTCCCAGTCTTCTGCCGCCGGATCGAACGGGGCTGGGGGGGTGTTCAGCGCAGCCATCTCGCTCTTCTGCTTGCCTTTCGTGTTGTCTTCTCTTCAGGGAAATCCCATCCTCGTCGCCAGTGTTAAGTCTGCATGAAGAGTCAGACGCGAGGAGTTCCAGCAAAGACTTTATTAGTGACTACAGCTCGAATGGACCCGTCCTGGCTTGGCTACGGCTGCCTCTTATAGCCTGCAGCCGTGGTTGCCAGCCAATGGGAGTGCAGGGTTTCTTCCCGCACTATTTAAACCAATACCATTTGACATTTTACAAGAACAGTTCAAATAAACCAATAACATTCAAACCTACATACATAACAGTTTCCATGTGCATATCCTTGTTATACAAGGGTTACTCTGCACATATCCTAACACTCCACACTCAGCCGGGCAGAGTCCTGCCTGGCATTCTTGCAAGAGACCCCTTGCCTGGCTGTGCATGGGAAAGGGAGGAAGGGGAACATGGGATATGGGCTTCTGCATTCCCAAGTCTCTGAAGATGGAATTGGATTTTGGAGATCTGCTTTCCATCTGCAAACAAGGCTCCTGAGCTCCCCTTCCCTCCCTCCCTCCCTCCCTTTCATGGGGTGAGAGGCAGCCTTGATTTCTCCATCCTTTTTCACTTGTTTTTTTTGTAACTCCCTCCGTGTTTGTGTGCACGTGTGTTTTTAAAAAAACTGCAAAGTTCTGGCAACCAGTTTTTCACTAAAGTTGATTTTTTTTCTTAGAACCTGGCTGCACTACTGCATCAGCCCTTTTGTGGTAGTGCCCTTGAGCATTAGCTTTCAAAATAAAGTAAATTTTGGTTGCAACTCAGCAGGCAGCTATTTCAGATCCATGACATACTCTGACATTAACTGGCCCCTGGGATTTTCTCTTGAAGCACAATGTCAACAAATGTTCCATTTCTTTCTGTCTTCAACCAGAAGTGCCATGTATTCCCTCTGGGGTCAGATTCCAGGATGGAGACCCCAAACCTCTCAATTCTAGATGATGGATTTAATGCAATCTTTGCCCCTATTATTATGAATCGCATGGGGCTTATTCCCCTTTCACTTCTCTCCAGAGAACTGCCCAACAATCTTTAAGTGCAGAATCTAGTTGATTTAGCCAGGGATCCCTCCTGAGAGGGAGAATTATGATAAAAGCTTCAGCTCTGCCGAATCCTCCAGGGGCAACTTTGGGCAGAGAAATATGGAGTTTGGGGAGAGGCAGGGTCTCTGCTCCTGAATGTATGTCTCTCTCCTTTGCAGCTGAGTGTTTCTCTGTGTTTCTCTATGTTTCAGTCAGGAAAGCGACTGGATATTCCACCTTGTGAAAGTCCTTTGAATTCTTCTATTTCTCCTTTAGAAACAGGAAGGGGATTGATTGATTCCCCCCATGAATAATGGACCTCCTGCTTCTGCTTCTGCTGCTGCTGGTGTCCCATCCAGTCCCTGGGAAGCTGAGAAGGAAATGCCCTCCGAATTTCAAGCACCAGGATGGAAACTATCCAAGCAGCTTTTACAGCCCAGGAGACCATCTCATTGGTATAGTCACCAGTGGAAAGAAAATATCGCATATAAAGTTGCTTTTCAACGTGGCTCCTTCTCTTCAGTTTGTTTCCCATGATTTGTAAGTCATTCTGGGTGATGGAGCTGCACTCCCTCCATTCTCTCCTTCTATTCTGTTTTTTCCCCTCATTTAGTCCTATATTGGGGGATAAGTTTAAATTTCTGAATGATTTTGATTTCCATGGCTTCTCTCTTTGGTCTGATTTTTGTGAAATAGACTCACATCCAAAAATGGGTCTGAAAAAAAGCTGAAAGGATTGCAGATTATTTTCCTCTCTCAGTTCAATCCTTGATTTATCACTTGAATTATGATTTTTATTTAAAGTAGTGGTTGAACCAGTTGTAGTTGCCATACCTCAGCCAATTTCCATATTTGTGTAACTGATCATTGCTTTTGGATCAATGTTGGATTAAGGCTCAGTAGGCTTGTGGAGGATTATATATATTATATATAACAAAAGTATTTGTTGTTGCTGTTGATTATAACATTTTTTACAATAGGGATGCTATTGATTTTTATAATGGCATTCTATTCATTTTTGCCATTCAAATGGTCAACAAGAATTCCCAGCTCCTGCGCAATCTCACCCTGGGCTACAACATCCATGACAACTATTGGAGCCCTTTCCGCACTTCAGATGCCTTGCTGGACATGCTCTCCACTGGAGACGCCAATGTCCCCAACTACAGCTGTGGAAGGAAGGACAACCTTCTGGCTCTTCTTGATCAAGCTGACAGGACCATTTCCATCCAGATGTCAACATTAGGAGACACCTACAAAGTCCCACAGGTTTGTGTGTGTTTTTCTCCATCTGGTACAGTGAGTGGTAGATATTGGTGGGTGAGCAATAGAGGCAATCATGTCTTCTCCATGGAACTCGAGAGTTGCTTTTAGTGAACATATTGACATATTAGTGAACATGTCAATATTTTACCCCATTGTGTTTATGTTTAAATTAATCATAAAAGGCCTGAAATGCAAGGAATACATTCCCTGGAGAAGACGTTCTACCAACTATTTAAGTGATCAAAAAATATCCTAGTGGTTGGGGCCTCTATTGGCATGTTCATTTTCACATATAAATAATGCCTGCCATATCAAGTGGGATTGAAGTTGGCAATAGTAGCATTTTATCTATCTACAATGTGGAATAAAAAGGACTCTAGCAATTATAGGCCAAATAGATTGGCAGATATTGTGGCTAAAATTTATGTCATGATCCTCAAGTTGACTTGAGACAAATGCACTCCTTGCAGAAGAACCAGAAGGTTTTAGGTAGAGTTAAAAGCTATATATTTATAATAAATCATGTATAAGTATAATCTAATATTGAGAAGAAATTTGTCTTGAAATATCTAATCACAAAATATATCAGATGAAATTATAATTCAGAACATATTGAACTGTGCAGAGATGGATAGATTGACATTGAAAATAAAGGATAAAGGAGACACAGAATATTATTTAACATGGAATAAGTTGTATCAATGGTAAAACCTTTGGTAAAAGCAGAGATAAGAGGTAGCAATTAGATGAAGAAAGTATTGCTATGTTGTTCAAAACTACAAGTATGCTAATATAATTAACAGGAACATAAATAATTGAATATAATTATAAATATGATTAGAATTATTATGCTGCTTTATTTATTTATTTATTTATTTATTAATGAGACTTGTATGCGCCCCATCTCCGAAGACTCGGCTCTCACAACAAAAACAAGAAAACAATAAATAATTAAAAAGAATTAAACTAACAAGCCCCATTAAGATACAATTACATAAATACACGATAAAACCATAATAAAACCACCCCCAAAGGGTCATAGCCCTGCTTGGTTAAATAACCAGGTTTTCAATTCCGCGAAGGCGCTGGAGGTCAGGGGCCAGACGGCCCGGGAAGCTGATTCCAGAGGTCAGGGGCAATAGAATAGGCTCGTCGTCGGGGACCGCCAACCGGCATTGGCCAGCCGACGGACCCCAGAGTCCTTGCCTATGTGATTGCACAGAGGCGTTAGTGCTTGATGTCAGCAGGAGTCGCTCCTTAAATATTGCGGACCCATGTCATGGAGGACTTTGTATGTTAGTGTTAACACCTTGAATCTCACCGAGCACAACCGCAGCCAATGCAGACAGCGCAGGAGGGGGGTAACATGGGAGAACCGGAAACTCCCATCACCACCGCCCGCCGCATTTTGCACCAGCTGCAATCTCCGGATAGTATGCAAGGGTAGTCCTAAATAGAGAGCGTTGCAGTAGTCGAGTCTGGAGATAACAAGGGCATGAGTAACTGTGCGCAGGGCATCGCGGTCCAGAAAAGGGCATAATTGGCGAACCAAACGGAGCTGGGCAAAAGCCCCCCTTTGATGTAAGGGCACCACAGATAAAATCAGCAAAATTCTCCACAAACACAATATCAGGACAGCCTTTGGCACTGACCAAAAAATAGCCAACCTCTTAAGAAACCCCAAACACAAGATCCAGCTAGAAAACCAAGGAGTTTATAAAATACCATGCAAAATTTGCCCAGCCACATACATTGGACAAACCAACAGGAGAATAAATGCACGATCGAGAACACAAGAACGCAGTCAGAAAAGAAGAATAAACTTCCTCCCTTTTCCAGCACCTTAAAGCCACAGGACATGAAATTGATTTTGAGGATCCAAACTTATCTCCAATACTGAACACTTCAACAAGAGAATAATTAGGGAAGCCATCGAAATAGAGAAGCACCCCCATAACATGAATAAACGGGATGATACTTCCCGCCTACCAGACATCTGGAAACTAGCCCTACTCAACAAACGAGTCCCAGCCACGAAAACCAACACCGGACCCAAAATAACACATGATGCCACCACCAATCTCCTTCACCAGACTCAAACCCAAGCCCACGCCACAGATGAAAGGCAACCACCATCCAGAAACCAGACCATGGCTGCAACACCAGCTGCTACACCCCCTCCCCCCAAACTAAGCAAACTGACACATGCTATAAACACATAGCCAGACCTCAAACTCGAGCCAAACCAAGGCCCAGAATGTCACATCACAGCCTTCCACCCAGGATACTACATCACAGAACTCAGGAGATTACAACACAAAACATCAGGAGGTTGCAACACAGACAACGACCCAGGAGACTACAGCACCACACCCAGGATGTCACAACAATAGAACTCAGAAGGTCATCACACAGCCCATTACCCAGGTCGTTACAACACAAAAGGCTGAGAGACACACAGCCAGCACCTCAGCCACACAGGGTCTCAGGAAAAAGCCATCCAATCTGCATACATCAACTCCATCAACCAATCAAGAAGTAACAACACAGCCAACTCTGGAGTTTAAAAGGGAAAAACAGCCACGAAAAACACTTCTCCCAGGAGAACGAAGCTGAAGACACCAGCCTGAAGATGACGGATGAGATTTCGTCAAACGCTGCCAAGGTATTCTCAATCTTACACGGACAAGACCGAATACACCAAGACCTACATACCTTTACCCGTGAAAATCATATATATATATATATATATATATATATATATATCACACACATATATATATAAAACTTGACTATGTGTGTGTGTATGTGTGTGTGTGTGAGAGAGAGGTAAACCACGGTTTGCTGGTTTTCTAGATGTTAGTGCAGCATTTAACACAATAGACAGAGAAATATTATGGAGGAAATTGATTGCCCTCAAAATGGAGCTCTGACATCTGGCCCTGATCCAAGCCCTTGTTTGAGAGGGAGGTTTGGGCTCAGTGGAGCCATGAGAAGAAGGATCAATACTTAGCAAGGAGGAAGGGAAGGAGGTATATTTGAACCTTTGTTATTCAGTGTAGATATGAACGACTTCCTAGGACTAATGAAGGATAGAAAATACATCATAAATTAATGTTATTTCATTATTTGAAGAAAAAAAATTACTAAATTAGTGGACCAGCAAAATGCAGTGCACATTGTAACCTTGGATTTCAGAAAGGCTTTGACAAAGTAAACCACCACCTACTTCTCAGTAAGCTAAAACTATGTGGGATAGACAGCATCACCCCCAGATGGACTCAGCCTGTGGTCCTCAATGGAGCTTCATCTACATGGAGGGAAATAAGCAGTGGGGGACCCCAAGGTTTCATTTTAGGCCCAGGACTCTTCAACATCTTCATCAATGGTTTGGATGGGGGATAGATGGGGAAACCATCAAATTTGCAGATGACACTAAAGTGGCAGGAATAGCCAACACCCCAGAAGACAGGCTGAAGATCCAGATGGATCTAGAACAGGGGGATTATCTAACAAAATGAAATTCACTGTAGAGAAAAGTAAGGTTTTACACTTAGGCAAGAAAAGCCAAATGTACACTTACAGATTAGGTGACACCAGGCTGAATAGCTGTAACTGTGACAGAGATCTTAGAGTCTGAGTGGACAATCCCTTAAATATGAGCCAGCAGTGTGTGGCAGCAGCCCAAGAAAGCCATTGCAATCCTAGACTACAACTGAGGTCTCCTTGTTTCTTGTACAACTAGGGAAGAAGCTGAAAAGATTCCTCCACAAAGAATCTGGGATATAGAAGAAGAAAAAGATGCAGCAATCCTCAAATATTATCATAGGCCCTTTATTGGAATAAAATCCTTCAGTTGGCATTTGCACATGTTAATCTAGTTGCAATAATTTATATCTTTATTGGTTTTTTTAATTTATTATTGTCCACTACTATTCAATCTTGCTAATATTCTGCCTGTAATGTTTTAAACATTGTCTAATTAACAAGCTATTCTAATATATTCATGAGAACCAGGTTGGATTTATTAAAGTCTAATATTTTGGATTTGACTGATGCCAAGTATAACACAGCTTTCTTCATTGCTTTTACAGATCAATTATGAAACTGCTTCAGAGGCTCTGAGTGATAAAAGTAAATTCCCTTTTGTCTACCAGATGTGTCCCAAAGATGGGATCCGGTACCCAGCAATCGTCCAACTGCTCCTCCATTTCAGATGGACCCTGATTGGCCTGTTTGCTTCAGGCACAGATAATGGGGAGATTTTTATGAGGACTTTCTCTCCTCTGCTTGTCAGGAATGGAATTTGTGTTGTTATATCACAACAATTCTCAACAACTGGATATACAGCAGCCCTCAGGGAGGCCCTCTCTAAGTGGAGACTAGTCAATGTCTTTGTTCACTTCATAGAATACGATTCAATTTGGGACAGAATTCTTCCTTTCCATTTAACACTTATGCGTTTGCCAGGATCCATTGAAGGGAAAGTCTGGATCCTTGCAAATTTTGTACCGTATCCAATCCCAAAGTACAGACTTCACAAGTACATCCATAGTATTTGGAACTTTGAATATCTGGCAAAAGAAAGGCCAGTGGATGCCTTTGAACCCGATTTCTTTGTGGAAAATCCCTTTGAAGACCATTATTTCCACTGTTCTCTTTCCAAGCAGGTCTTTTCTGTCAAAGGCTGCAGAAGATGCACCCAGAAAGCCCCACTGGAGACCCAGGAGAAGAGGAACGGGATGCAGTTCCCAAGTGACTACCGTGATTACAGCCTCATGAAGACTTTGGCCCAGGCCATGAATGCCGCCTATTCCTCCAAATCGAGAAGAAGGAAGGAGGGAGAAAAGAGGTTGGGGGCTTCGAGGCTGCAACCATGGCAGGTATGAGGGTCCCGATAGGGATCCATTCATCTGAGATCCTTTGGAGAAGGAATCCGGAGGAGAAGGAGGGGAACCATCTCAGCAGATCTGGCCAATTCAATTACTCAGGGAATGATGGCTCCAAAGTGTT
This sequence comes from Naja naja, assembly GCA_009733165.1. NCBI lineage: Eukaryota > Metazoa > Chordata > Lepidosauria > Squamata > Elapidae > Naja > Naja naja. The sequence continues at coordinate 11,701 of SOZL01001418.1, forward strand.
CAGTACCAAGAATGGAGGCTCACACAGACCGAAATGAGGCTTGGAAGTAAACATTAACCATTTATTGCGCTAACAGAACTTGTTAACCACAGCTGCTTGGCTCACAACAACAGCAGCTGATAAACCCTTCTGACAACCCTTTTATACTCGGCTGTCAGAACCCTTTAACCAATCAGAATGCTTCATGGTTACCACTGGAAAAGCGGAGCTGAGTGAGAACAGTACACAACACTCCTCCCCCCCTTAGTTAGTGCATGCATAGTCACATACACGAGGTCTCCCTTGATAAAAACCTGTACCAATGTGGAAGAGTCTAATGGCTTTTCTGCTGCATAGCCAGGGTGCAACCTGTCTAAATTTCTCCTTCACCTCCTGCCCATTATGATCTCAGTGTGGCTGCAGTTCGTTTCTGGACATGGGGTAGCGTCCTGCATTGACAGGTAGGTAGCCACCTTGGTAGGCCGATCCCAGGACCCATCCTTGCCAAAGCTTCCATAACCGAGCGCACTGCTCATTCTACCAATCCATTGCTGGCAGGGTGACAAGGGGCAATGAACACATGCCATATTCCCAACCCTGCCAGGAATAGTTCAAGTGGCCCTGCTGTCAACTGAGGTCCATTGTCTGAGACCAGCTCACCAGGTAGGCCCTGTGTGGCGAATGATGTTCTAAGGGCCCGAATGACAGCTTCTGTGGTGGTGGATGACATTAGAAACACCTCCGCCCCTTTAGAAAATGCATCCACCACTATTAAGAACATTTGTCCCTGCACTAGTCCAGCAAAATCAATATGGATTCGAGACCAAGGGCCCCTTGGTCTCTCCCACTCATGAGGCCAGGCAAGGGGTGGAGATGGTCTGATTACCTGGCAGTCCTGGCACCCAGAGACCCAGTCAGTGCTTGCCTGATCCAGGTTAGGCCACCATACATCGCTTCATCCCAGGGCTTTCATGCAGACAATGCCCGGGTGGCTTGTGTGTTGGGCTTCCAGGACCTGCTGTCTCGATGGGGATGGAATCACCACCCTGCTTCCCCACAGCAGAAACCCCTGCATAGTGGATAATTCATTTTGTCTAGTCTTAAAAGGCCAAAATTTTTAAAAAATTTTAAAAAAGGCCAGAATTCTACCCCACAGTCTCTTTTGGCCATCCCCTCTTAACCCAGTCCATTAACAGGGATAAAACCTGGTCTTTAGCCGAGTGTCTGGTGACATCAAAGGCAGTCAGTGGGCCTGGGAGGTTGTTGATGTGGAGGATTGTGTAGGCCGGTGCTGGATCCTCAACAGGAATTGGCAAAGGACAGCACCTCAAAGCATCTGCATGGCTAAGGTTCTTTCCAGGTCGATAGGCCAAGAGGTAATCAGAGGCAGCTAAAAAACAGCCCACCTGGTCATCCTGGGGAGAGAGAACTTGGGGAGTCTGCCAGCTTCCACACAGTAAACCTAACAGAGGCTTTTGGTCTGTGACCAGCTGGAATGTCCTCCCATCCACACACTCATGAAACCTTTCAACACCGGCCACAGCTGCCAAAGCCTCCTTATCGAGTTGGCTGTAGTTCCTTTCAGCCTTGGACAGGGTCCTTGAAAATGCTATGGTGTCTCTCACACCACTTGGCAGTTTGTGGCTCAGCACTGCACCCACTGCAAATGGGAAGCACCACAGCTCAGTACTAATGGCAAATGTTCATCGTACTGAATTGTGAAGAGGGAACAAACTGATGATCTTATTCTCCAGGAAACTATTGAAAATAAGTTGATCCCACAAAGTTCAATCCAAACTTCTTTCTTCAGCCAAAAAGAATAAAACAGTAAATGGTTCCAAAAAACATACCAAATAGTCCATGTTCCTTTAATAGTCCTTTTCAATCCTTGGGTTTTTTTACCATCACCTATGTAATCGGAGTCTGAGTTCCTTCCTCAGAAGGGAAGTACCCCATCTGCAGGAACTGTTACTTGCAGCTGAACTGAGAACTGGCTAGCTGCCCACAAGGCAGCTTTTATACACACCTGAGCAGGTGAGGAGGGGCTAAGAAAAGCCTGGGAAATTTGAATTGTAGCTGTGCTGTGATTGGCTCTTTCTGATTTTTAAACCTGTGGCAAGTGGAAGGAGCACAGCAACCAAGTGGAAATTCCTTCCAGATGAATCAACACACTTTGTGATGTTAGTAGGTTTTTAACGGCTTTAAAAGCAGAGTTCTCTCTTTTGCCCCACCCCCATGGGGTTTTAGTGTCCAAAGTCGTGCAATGGTTCACAACTGATGCTTTATGGGGACCATAAGTGATAGAAATGTAAGAGTCCCAGGAAGACTAATTCCGTTTGTTTCTGGGATGGGAGCGTCTTGGATGGCCTGTATTTTTCGATGGTGTTGGGTGTGTGCCTGATGCATCAATCAGGTATCTGAGGAATTGATCTTTGGGAACAGCAACTGGTTGCTTGTCTTTAATTTAAGTCCACCTTCCTTGAACTTTAAGAACTGCCTTTAAACGCTCACCCTTAATTCAGTATCAGTAACGGCTGATAGTAGTAGAAAATCAAGGGATGACCCAGGTATGCCTTGGAGTAGCCTCTCCATCAGGTCTTGGGAAATGCCAGCCACACTAACACCAAATTGTAGGATGATGGCATTTAAAAGCCCTCTATGGGTCACACGATGGTTTCTGCCTCAGCAAAGTCCAATCCATCCAATCAACAACTGTTGCTTGTTTCTGATTATCACCTTTAAGTTGATTTAAAACCATGTTATTTTATCAAACTTTTAAAGAAAGTTTCAAATAAGACTGGCAAGTTTAAAAACTTTATATTCTTTAAATCTTACTTTAAGATCATATTAATTACTGTATTAATGACAACATAGAAAATTGGATGAGCAATGGCAAAGTGTTATCCATCACCTTCAGGTTTCAGGGGAAAGATTTACAAAGGATTAAAAATTACTTGAGTATCATTTTGAAGACAGTTTTTATCCACTTACATATAATTATAATACCATCCACCCCTCAGGCTCTAATGGGAGCAAAATAAACTCAGAAAGGATCCTCGCTAACTTTTCAGACTGAAAAAAGATTTGGTGGGAGATTTGTTCTTTCAGATTTGCAAAATTTTGTTAATGTAGTACAATCAAGTAGAATTAGCACATCTGGATGTGTTTTCCCTCAGGATGACCAGGGAGAAGATTAGCCTGGCAACTTTCTCCTTGCTAAATTCATGCTTTCTGGGGATCAACCTGTTGTTTTCAAAGAGTTTACGAATTATCTTTTTTTCTCTGTTCATTTTATTTGTCATCTGCTCTAGAAAGTTCCCTATAATTGACTAATTGTGTTCATTATATTTTCTCTATATTTTCTCAGTGTATGATTGACAAATTTTTCTCAAACTTTTTCATTCATTTATAAAGATAATGGCAGTATTTGTGTCCTAATTAAACATATTTGGAGATTAGACAATTGTAGAAGAAAAATTCAATGTGGGATAAGAAACCAAGTTTTCACCTCTTTAAATTCCTGGATGTTCCCATTCTAGTTTCATCCCGTTCTGGAGAAGAATGAATTTTGGAATATCTCCAACTTGAAACTGTACTTGGACCAAAATGGAGAGATAACAGCAGACCTGATGATCAATGTCCTCTTGGTTCTTCGCAAAGAGGATGTTGAGTACAAGACTCTGGCGTATTTTCTAAGACAGAGACTTTCTATCAAACAAGATGCTCTTTCATGGCTAAAGTTGCTCAATAAGGTGGGAGAAATTTTGCTGTCTTTTCTCTGTTTTCCAGCCTGTCCCATTTCCAGTGGGCCAAGCCTAGAGTCTCCAGTGGTTGGCCTTCCCCAGTTGGTGTCTTCTAATGGAAGTTCTTCAAGAGACAGGACCTCAGTGGAGTGGCTTTGTAATGAAATCTTTCAAGATCTTACTGGTCAGAGGTTTCTTTCTCCATCACAATTTTATTCTATATTAAAAAATCTAATGGAATAAAAGTTTCCTAAATCTTTTACAGTAAACTTTATTCTCAGTTTTAATATGACTCTATCATCATACTTTAATCTCTTTCAATTCCATCCCTGTAGAGTTTATTAAATAGAAAGTACTTTATTGTAATGTTAAATTTTGAAAGCAAAAGAGAGGAACTAAATGAAGGATCTGCCAGTTGTTCTACCTCCTGCATCTCTTTAAAAGTAGTCAGAGATTTCTTATTTACCTCAGTGAAGACCAGAGGCTACTTGGCTAATGTCCATTTCTCCCTCCATTTTCTGTGGATGAAGAGACCTAAAATATTTTCTTTTGCCTTCCTTCTTTTTCTGCTCAGTCCCTGCCTCAGTCCACATGTGTGGAAAGTTGTCCTCCTGGATTTGTCAAGAGAGCTCGAGAAGGAGAGCCAGTTTGCTGCTACAACTGCATTCCTTGTCCAGAGGGGACCTTCTCCACTCAGGAAGGTGGGTGACACCAGAGGAAAGGAAGGCCAGGCGGAAATGGATTTCTCCAGAGCATTTTCATGAAATGACAGATTGAAGCTCGCTAGTGTGGGTTTTTTTTTTATCTGCACAATTTCTTATCTAAAAGGAGGTAAATCAAAAAGACTTTGAAGGAGGGGCTGGGAGGAGGGGGGTGGCAGGTGACTGGCTATAAGCTTTTACTAACAGCAGAGGAATATCTCTTCTGCTTTTTAGTTTCAGATAGCTGCCTAGTTCACCTTTCTAGGAACACCTGAGTTCTTTGGAATGTGATGAATTGTTTTAGG
>SOZL01001419.1:0-46518 GCA_009733165.1 Naja naja
TTGGGAGCCAAGCACCTTAATTTTGATCATGTGACCATGGGGATGCTGCAACTGTCATAAGTGCAAAAAACTGTCATAAATCACTTTATTCAGTGCCATTGTAACTTTGAATGGTCACTAAATGAATGATTGTAAGTTGAGGACATCCTGCATTGTTAAAAATGCAACATATTATACCAAATACCCAGCCCAAACCTGCTATACTGTAGTTACCCAGAACAGCTGAGTTAGACACTTACATGGGAAAGATGTTCATGCCCTCAATGTGGGTTTCTGGATACCAGATGCTGAGGCAAGTTGCTGCCTTCATCCCTTTCTGAGTGCCTCAGAAAGGTTCTGCTAAGGCAATGTTTCTGAAGTTTGGCAACTTTTAAGGTATGTGGACTTAAACTCCCAGAATACTTTAGCCTGTATACAGACTGGAATTCTGGAAGTTGAAATTCATGCAACTTAAAAGTTGCCAAGTTTCAGAAACACTGTACTAAGGTAATTAGCCTTTGGTTTAAATCAACAATAGTTTATACAATTTGATCTTTTTTCATGCGTAGAGATTTCATACAAAGGAAGAGTGTTAGATTGGCCGGTTGGCATCGCAGTGAGACAGATATGGGATAGCAGGACTCCACAGAGCACTGCAAAACCCAGCCAACCTGCCTGCCAGGACACCCTACGGCCATGATGGCAAACCTATGGCACACGTGCCAGACATGGCATGCAGAACCCTCTCTGTGGGCACACATGTCGTTGCCCCAGCCCCGCTCCAATTGTGTTTCTTCATCGTGTTTCACTTCTCGTGAAAGAAAAAGAGCTCATGAAGTTGGAATTGATTGAACTTTTTCACCCATGTGCTTCACAATGGGGGATGCAGGGTCCTGTCCTTGTCCTGAAGCCCATTACGATGCATAGCCACAATGCGACCCATGTGGCTCTTTCACCCCTCTCCTGCGGCTCCCTGTGGCCCTGCAGAAGCACCCCCATTGGCAAGTCGTACAGTGGAGAGGCCTGGCCTGCTCTCACAGCGGGACACTGTTCGGCATCTCCAGATGCAAGCTGCTGCCTTTGAAATGTGCTGCGCCTTTGAGGAAGCCAGGCAGTGATGGCTGGGGCCATGGGGGGGGCAGTGGAGGCATCAGGGCTGCTTCTCCCTCCTCAGTAAGCTGGGTCTGGAGGAGCACAGAGAGTTGCGGGCTGAGTGCCGGAGGGTCAGAAGGCATGCTCCAACATCACCCCAACATGTGTCTCCAGCATGTGCTCCTCTGTCCTGAAGTGGGATTGAGTGACATTGACACCCTCCATAAGGAGGGAAAGCCTCAAAAGGTAATTGCAAAAGAAGTTGGATGTTCCCAAAGTGCTGTATCAAACCACTACATTGTTGAATATTTGTTTTGCAGTACATTACCAAGATGAAAAGGCAAATGAGTTTGGCTGCTTTCTTCAGCATGAAAACAAAAGGAGATCCAAAAGAGTCACATCCACAATCATTGCAGTCTGGGGAAAGCAGCAGTAGCACATCATCAAGTACTGGAAGAACTGAGTTGGACATTGAAAGGAATCTTCCTGACTGCTGGACATTGCAACAGTACAACAATTTTAGGGGAAAATATGATGGACTGGAAGTTTCCCAGAAAAAGTTAGATTGCAAGTATTGCAGAAGATTTGAAATTTTGACCAAAGAAAAAAGTATCCATGCAGCAAAGGAATGGAAGAATTTCCAAATCGAACCACCAGGAAACAGTAAAGAAGTACAGCAAGCTTCTCTCAGAAAAATATTGAAGGAACATTTCTCATCTAAAGCTCACAACAATTGTACAGAGAAGTTGAAGCAATGTGAGCAGGATGTGATAAGCAAAGGACTGGATAAGATGACTGAGAAATATTTGGGTAGTACATGTAGAGTGTTTACTACAGTGTACAGTCTGGGACAAATGTGCAGACCATTTTCATATATAGAAGATCTGACTGAATTGCAAATTAAAAATGGTTTAGATTTGGGAATAGGGTTGCATTCACGTAAAACTGCAGTTACAATAGTAGATTTCATTGCAAAAGACATTAGTAAACGTTTATTTACCAAAATTATTGAAAAAACTCGCAAAATCTGTTTGATAATTGACGAAGCCTCAACAATATCATCCAAACCAGTTCTTATACTATACTTAAAAGTTGAGGGTCCAGTTTTCTCACCAACAATTTTCCTTGAGCTAGTAGAATTGGAAAAACAAGATGCAGAGACAGTATTTTGTTCAGTTATGGAAAGTTTGAATAAAGTTGGGTTTAATAAGAACTATCTAGAGAAACATTTAATCGGATTTTGCTCTGATGGTGCCAGTGTTATGCTTGGGAGAAAATCTGGGGTAAGCACTAGGATAGCCAAAGACTTTCCAAACATTATAATATAGCACTGCTTAAACCATCATCTGAAACTTGTTTTAGTTGATTCTATTAGGGAAATAAAGTAAGTAAATCATTTTCAAATCTTTATTGATAAAATATATTCTATTTTCCATCAATCGAATAAGAACCTAATTGAACTTAACAAAATTTCTGTTAAGTTTGCATGAAGAGTCAGACGCGAGGAGTTCCAACAAAAGGCTTTATTAGTGACTACAGCTCGAATGCACCCGTTCGGCTTGGCTGGCTGCTTCTTATAGCCTGCAGCCGTAGCTGCCAGCCAATGGGAGTGCAGGGATTCTTCCCGCACTATTTAAACCAATACCATTTGACATTTTACAAGAACAGTTCAAATAAACCAATAACATTCAAACCTACATACATAACACCTCCCCACTAGGTTCAGTCCATACCAAACCCCAACCTATCTAATGTATTCCTTTAAATAGGTGGGGCTCTTACGTCGTACGCTGAGACCTTCGTGGTTCAGAAGCTTTAACGTTCTCACCCAGTGAGAGAGGAAATGTGTCTGCTGACATTTCCCTGTTGGGACTTCCTGTGAAAGGAGACCCTGTTAAATTGTTAGAATCTGGTCTCTCCTCCCAACCCATCTCCATTCCAATGTCAGCACCCAAGTCAGGTAGTGATGTGCAATCTTCCACTTCTAAGGATGGATCTTGGCTTTGTGACAGGGTTCGGATGGTTCCTGTCACAATGGCTCGTACACATGGGGTTGATTCCTGTTTGCTGATTTTCCTCCTGTTCCCCCTTCCCCTAGAAGAAACATCAGGTGAGGGACCTAGAGGAGACAGGGCGTGTTCTTGAGGGACCCTGGATCTAAGTTGGTCAATGTGCCTGCTCCAGAGAAGCCATCCTCTGTTTGTACCCTGTAAGAACGAGGGCCTGTGATGTGAGTTATTTCAGCAGGAATCCACAAAGGGTCACATAGACTAGCCCCACACTAAAAGAGCGAACTTTGGAAGTGGAATCCAGTGGTGCTTGCAGAGTGGGATGGAGGCGGTCAAGGGAAGACCTAAGTTTCCTGCCCATCAACAACTCTGCTGGGGACAAGTTAGTTGATGGGCTAGAGGATGTGTTGAACACTAAGAAGCTTTTCAAGCTTCTCAGTGATGTCCCCAGGACCCAGCTGCTGAAGCTTCTCTTTGGTAAAGCACCATGCGTTCTCAGCCCGGCGTTGGCGAAGGGTGCCAGGGGCAGTAAGGGCATGTCTGATGCCCTGTTGAGCTAGAAAGGATTCAAAATGTTAGATGTGAATTGAGGGCCATTGTCAGAGACAAGGACATCTGGTAACCCATGGGTTACAAACAATTTCCTGAGCTGCTTGATAACAGCCTCAGTAGTAGTGGATGTCATTGGAATTACCTCTAGCCATTTGGAGTATGCATCTACTATCACTAGAAAAGTGTGCCCTCTTGTAGGGCCTGCAAAATCAATGTGATTCTAGACCATGGGCCCTTAGGACATTCCCATTCCTGTGTGGGGCGTGAGGTGGGGCAGGTCTGACTACCTGGCAATTGGGACAAGAGGCTACCCAGTTTTCACCATTTTGTCAATACCTGGCCACCATACATAACTCCTGGCCAAACCTTTCATCCTTACAATCCCAGGATGACCTCATGTAACATTTCCAAAACCTCCCTTTGCAGTTTTGCAGGAATAACCACCCTGTTACCCCACAATATACATCCTCTTAATACAGATAATTCAGTTTGCCTGGACTTAAAAGGTTGGGCAAGGTGAGGTAGATCTTGAAGAGGCCAACCTTTCTTAATCCAGCCCATAACAGGTGCCAACACAGCATCTTTGGCAGTTTCTTTGGCAATCTCAGCAGCATGGACTGGAAGCTTAGCAACGGTCTCCAGGAAAAGGTGTGAGTTTCAAGTTCAAAGTCCTCCTTGTGGCAAGGTAGTGGGCAACGACTCAGTGCATCAGCATGTCCAATGTCCTTGCCAGGCCTGTGAATCAGTTTGTAGGAATAGGCTGCAAGAAATTCAGTCCACCTCAGCATTCTTGGTGACAGGATATTAGGTGTAGGTTTGTCTCCTGCCACAATGCCTAGTAAAGGTTTGTGATCTGTAACAATGGTGAATGACCTGCCATACAGATATTCATGAAATTTCTTAACAGCTGCAACAACTGCTAAAGCCTCCTTGTCCAATTGGCTATAATTCCTCTCTGCTTTGGACAGCGCGAGAGTGCAATTGGGGCTTCCCGTCCATTGGGAAGCCTGTGACTCAAAACCCCCCACTCCAAAAGGGGATGCATCACAAGTCAGAACAACAGGTAAATTCTCAGAGAATTGTATCAACACAGCATCAGACGTGATTAGTCTCTTAATACTGTTAAATGCTGACTGTTCCTTCCGCCCCCAGATCCAAACAGCATTCTTATCAAGTAGGCGATGTAAGGGCTCAGCAATAGATGCTTTGTGAGGTAGAAACATGTGGTAAAGTTAATAAGGCCAAGGAAGGCCTGCAAATCTGCCTTGCATCGAGGTTTAGGGGCTTCATTGATTGCTTTAACCTTGGCATCAGTAGGATGGATGCCATGCTTGTCAATCATATACCCCAGGAACTCAACTCTGTCTGTTTTGAGTGTACATTTGTCTTCCTTGACTTTTAAACCCGCTTTTCTGAATCTGGTAAGGACTTCTCTGAGTCTTTCTTGAAGCTGAGTGTCATTTTCAGCAGAGATTAATACATCATCAAAATAAGGTACTACCCTGGCAGTCCTTGCAACATTCTTTCCATAAGGCTCTGAAAATGCCAGGTGCCACGCTTACTCCAAATTGTAGTCTTTACATTTGAAGGCACCTCTATGGGTCACAATTGTTTGTGCCTCTGCAGTGGCATCATCAACTGTTAATTGTTGATATGCCTGAGCCAAATCCAGTTTAGCAAATACTGTACCCCTGCCAAGGGAATGGAGCAGATGATGCACAACTGGTACAGGATATGCGCTCTGTTGCAGCGCATGGTTAAGTGTCCCTTGTAGTCACCACAGATTCTCACTGACCCATCAGACTTGACTGGTGTGACTATGGGTGTTTCCCATCTGGAGTGGTCAGTAGGTTCTAAAACCCCTTGAGCAATGAGTTTATCTAATTGTGCATCAATTTTTCCTTTAAAGCAAATGGGACCTCCTGGGCTTTAAACGAATTGGGGCACCTTGGGGTCTAGGCTGAAAGCAATAGGGGTCCCCATATACTTGCCCAGTCCTTCGCTGAAGACCTCTGGAAACTCAGACTTCAAGGACTCTTCCCAGTCAGAACTGCTCACGTGATGGATGCCAGTCACCTCGATGCCAAGTGGCTTGAACCACTCAAGTCCCAGCAAACTTGGGCGATCCTTGTCCACGATGGTCAGGGGCAAACGCTTGGTGTGGCCTTTAAACTGCACGTTGAAATCTCTCTCCAACTACTGGAATCTTGTTCCTTGGTAGTCTTTGAGAGTCAGTGCTTGCTTCTGGAAATGCTTTTTCTGAATTTTGGGAAAAGTCTGTGGATAGTGTCCCATGACACCATAGATAAATAAGAGCCTGAGTCCACTCCATTTGGCAAGGTCTTCCTTCAATAAACACCTTCACATGTACTTTTCTGCTTTTTAAGGGTGAAGAATGACCAATAGTGATTGTTTGGTGTGTTTCATTCTTGCCATTTGTTTCTAAATTTCCCCATTTTTCAAGGAAATTGTTGGGCTTAAAGTCTCTATCAGGGAATTTCTTCCTAGCTGGTGGAGTTCTGGATGATTTGCAGACTCTGGCTATGTGACCCCGTTTCTCACAACGTAGGCAAATGGAGTCAAAGAACTTGCAATCAGTGCGGGGTGGCCCCCACAGCCTCTGCAATAGAACCCTTGCCTGTTCTTCCCAGAGTCTTTTCTTTTCTTCTCCATTCTGAGTTTAAAATCCCTCCTCTGCCTCACTGCCATCAGAATCAGAGTCTATTTGTTCAAGAATGAGTAGATGTGGATTTATCCCCATCAGAATGGCTTGAGGCCTGGCTTGAGGCCTTGTTAATCTTTTTCATGGCCGCTGCTGAGGACTTGGTGGCTTCCGCTGAAACAGCTTCTTCAATGGCCTCTTTAAACGTGATCTTAGGTTTCATTAATAGTTTGCTTTGTAAGACCTTATCTTTAAGGCCTAAAACAAACCGATCACGCATGGCCTCTTCTAAGTTGGTAAAGTCACAAGCACCCCCAATGTCCCTTAAACTTGCCACGAAGTCATTAACATTCTCGCTATCCCCTTGATCCCGACGGTAAAATTCGTGTCTCTTAATGAGGCACGATACTTGTGGGGCGAATGGGCTCTCAAAAGTTTTTCTAAATCGGGCCATTCCATTACCTTCAGCTCTGCTGCTCCCGCCATTTTTTGAAGACTGCCGGACGCAGTGCGTGAGAAAGACCGCCTCTTCCGCTCTCGGGATGCCGGCGAGATCGTTCCCCTCCAGGAACATATGGAAACGATCCACATACGATTCACAGTCTTCCGTCGCCGGATCGAACGGTGCTGGGGGTGTTCAGCGCAGCCATCTCGCTCAGTTGCTTGTTCGTCGCGTCGTCTTCTCTTCAGGAAAATCCCATCCTCGTCGCCAGTGTTAAGTTTGCATGAAGAGTCAGACGCGAGGAGTTCCAACAAAAGGCTTTATTAGTGACTACAGCTCGAATGGACCCGTTCCGGCTTGCCTACGGCTGCTTCTTATAGCCTGCAGCCGTAGCTGCCAGCCAATGGGAGTGCAGGGATTCTTCCCGCATTATTTAAACCAATACCATTTGACATTTTACAAGAACAGTTCAAATAAACCAATAACATTCAAACCTACATACATAACAATTTCCGAACAACTTGAGATTGAAATTATAAAGATTGGTAGAGTTTTTGGACCAAGGTGGGCTGTCTGTAGTTTAAGGTCAACCCTAGCTGTGTGGCGTGCTTATCAAGTGCTACATCAGTTTTTCTGTTCAAATAAAAAATACTCCGGTATGGCTGCCTGTCTTGAAAACACATATTTTCTCACTGATTTGGCCTTTCTGATTGATATCCTAACTGAAATATCTCTTCTTTCTAATGCATTGCAAGCGAGAAACATAGATATTATAAAGGCTGAAAAACTTGTGGTAAGATAAATTAAATCATTTGAAATGCTTATAAAGGAAAAGGGTGCATATGAAAAAAAGGTTGATGGATTAATTAGTTTAGAAACCTTTAAAAATATAAATTTTGTACAAAACCATCAATTTGTGAGACTTCCTTGTGAAAGACTTGTAGAAAGCATTGTAACTAATTTGAAGAAAAGATTGATGGGTTGCGAACATTTAAAACAGGATGCCAATTTAAAGACACTGATCAGTTAAAATTTCTCAATTATTTGGAGCCAGATTATTGGAACATTGAAGAAGTGGTGGTTCCATGGAAAGTAGCTGAAGAAAAATTGGTTGCATTTGGTGAAATTTTCAATTATGAAATCAATATTAATGATTATCACGATTTCATAGAAAATGTATTAAAAGATTTGGAAAAATATACAATTCCTTGCAGCATTAGAAAGGTTAGAGATATTGTTAGGACTATTGCAGTCAGCTCAGCAGAGGCGGAAAGAGGTTTCTCGCAGATGAACATAATATGTTCAGAGGGCAGAAGTCGCCTAATGGTTTCCAATATAACAAACCTGCTGACGATCAATCTAATTGGCTTACCTCTGCAAGAATGGGACCCTGATCCTATAGTAAAGAAATGGTTACAGGCACATCACACAGCTGATGATGCTCGTGTCAAACAAAAGAAAACTGTAACTGAGGACTCCAATAAAAAAACAATTTGGCAGTAGTTTAAATAAGTTTTATTGTTTGTTGTAAAGTTTGGTTATGTAATAATTTTTGATTAATATTTTAAAACATAACAATCTAGTTTTGTGTACCTTTCTTATTATTTAAGCATTAAAGACATGAAATAATAAACTACGTTTTGTTTTGGTATATCTTTTTTTATACTTAAAACAGTCATTAGGGCAAAGAAGTGATGTTCAGTTGGCCATGCACAGCCGGTCACGTGATCACCAAGCCATGCCCACCCAGTCACATGACCACCAAGCCACACCCACAAATTAGGCCACCCCCACAGTACTGGTTGTTAACAAGAAATAGCAATAATTTATAACATGGAACAGACAGATTATTCCTTAAGAGTTCAAAATATAAAAAAGAATAAAGTGAAAGGTCTCCTAAAAATGATGGGGGAACAGCAGATGGGTGCTCTAGAGATTCAACAGCAAGAGATAGATGCTGTGGCAGATGAAATATTTAGATTAAATAAACATCATGAAAGGAGTTACAAGATACCAGAGGAGAAGCATGAAAGATTCACCAAAAAGTTAATAAGAGTTGAATTTCTAAAAAGAACAAGAGATGATGGATAGACATAGAATATTTTTAACATGGTGGTTATTTTATTAAGTGTTAGAAAAAAAAAATTAGAAAGCAGAAATTGGGAAAATAGTATTATGTATACTGAAATATAATAGAACATATAATTACTATGCATACACAAATGTTAGAAGTTGAAAGATTATGACTATGTATATTTAAATGGTACTATCATTATTAGTATTGTATGCAAAGTATATTGACCCAGACAATACACTGTTCACTAAGCACTTTTGGATGTCAAAGAAAAAAATATAAATAAAATTATGTAAATCCCCACCCCAATTTACACCCTCTAAATTTCCAAAATTTTAAAGTCTTGTTTAATTTTTCTTCTTTCTTCTTTCCTTTTTGCCTCATAGAGTGTTCTATCAAATAGTCTTAATAATCCAGATTGGCCCACCAAATTTCCCCAAATGTCTTCAATCCACAAAATCAAATAGTCAATTTCAAAGATGCTTCTTGTTAATTATAATCCACCTTGCCTTAGAAATCTTCAAAAATCTAAATGATCCTTCCAAGCAGCCAAAACGCCAACAGATATGGAACCAAAATAAAAAGGCCTTCCAGGTGTTGTTTGCCTTTCACTATTTCCTTTGTTCTCTTTATTTTTGTTGTATTATCACTTAATCCTCCCTTGCCAAGGTCATTTCTCACTGTGTTCTAGTATAATATCTCCTTTCACCAGTATGTGGGACCCCCACTCAAGGTTCCAGCTTTAAACAGCTGACTGTCAAAAAAAATTGAGGACAAAAGAAAACGAAAACAAAATTCCTTTTTCTTTATATGATTTCTTCCGATAATCAAATCGTGTTATCCACAATTTAAGCAACTTTTCACACTACTACCAGTTCCAGTGCAGGCTTTCTATATTTTAAAGGTTCAGAATCAAGTTTGTTTCACTTTTAGGTCTATTATCTTTCTCTGTGTGTTAAATCGCCACTTTCTTAGTTTTGGAGAATCTTTTTTTAAAAAATGCTTTTATTTGGGTTTAAATCTCTAGTATAGAAGTTGAAAGTTGTCTCACCCAGTTTCTTTCTTTTTTTAGTACACTTTTTAATTTTTTATTTCTATAAATACAGCATTGTGTGAACAGTGTGTTTCCAGGTCATTTAACATTTTCAAACAAACATGACCCTATTTTCATATTCATACTATTAACTTTCTTAACTAATTTAGTATTACTATGTATTATCAGTTTTTATCAATCAGTATTCTCATATGCTACTTTATGTCAATTTCTATGTTCTTATCATTTTTGTTGTTGTACATATTCCCTTAATAGTCATATTTGCAATATTTAACAAATTATATTATTTAAGTAATCATTCATAAATTCATATTAATTTACATTTTCTGGTATTGATCCTTTTCTTAATGTTAATTATGCCACTATTATATTTTTAAAACGAAGTGCCTCTCTAATCTCATTGTAATACACAAATTGTACTTTCCATTTTATTTCATTTAACAAATTATACATTCTAATAATAATATAATCATTTTTATCTGTTACCATACACTATGTTATTTTTCTTTGTATTGTATTCCACATGTCGTTTCTTTCCCTACAATATCATATTAGTTTTCATACATACAGGTGAAACTTGAAAAATTAGAATATCGTGCAAAAGTTCATTTATTTCAGTAATGCAACTTAAAAGGTGAAACTAATATATGAGATAGACTCATTACATGCAAAGCAAGATAGTTCAAGCTGTGATTTGCCATAATTGTGATGATTATAGCTCACACATCATGAAAACCCCAAATCCACAATCTCAGAAAATCAGAATATTGTGAAAAGGTGCAATATTCTAGGCTCAAAGTGTCCCACTCTAATCAGCTAATTAAGCCATAACACCTGTAAAGGGTTCCTGAGCCTTTAAATGGTCTCTCAGTCTGGTTCAGTAGGAATCACAATCATGGGAATGACTGCTGACCTGACAGTTGTGCAGAAAACCATCATTGACACCCTCCATAAGGAGGGAAAGCCTCAAAAGGTAATTGCAAAAGAAATTGGATGTTCCCAAAGTGCTGTATCAAAGCACATTAATAGAAAGTTTTTTTATTTTTTATTTTTTATTTTTTTAAAAAATTACATTTATATGCTGCCCTTCTCCGAAGACTCAGGGCGGCTTACAATTTTTGGGATACAACCCAATGCGCTCAGCAATAGCCTTCATTCCATTGTATATGCCTGCTTATTACTAAGCGGCATTTTTACAAAGTCAGCTTATTGCCCCCAACAATCTTGGGTCCTCAATTTACCTACCACGAGAGGATGGAAGGCTGAGTCAACCTTGAGCCTGGTGGGATTCGAGCCTGCAGTAATTGCAGGCAGCTGGAACTTAAGTGCTAGGCATTTAACAGCCTGCACCACCAAGGCCCTCTTTGTGGAAGGGAAAAGTGTGGAAGAAAAAGGTGCACAAGCAGCAGGGATGACCGCAGCCTGGAGAGGATGGTCAGGAAAAGGCCATTCAAAAGTGTTGGGGACCTTCACAAGGAGTGGACTGAGGCTGGAGTCAGTGCATCAAGAGACACCACACACAGACGGATGCTGGACATGGGCTTCAAATGTCGTATTCCTCTTGTCAAGCCGCTCCTGAACAACAAACAACGTCAGAAGCGTCTTACCTGGGCTAAAGAAAAACAGACCTGGTCTGTTGCTCCATGGTCCAAAGTCCTCTTTTCTGATAAGAGCAACGTTTGCATCTCATTTGGAAACCAAGCACCCAGAGTATGGAGGAAGAATGGAGAGGCACACACTGCAAGATGCTTGAAGTCCAGTGTGAAGTTTCCACAGTCTGTGTTGATTTGGGGAGCCATGTCATCTGCTGGTGTTGGTCCACTGTGCTTCATTAAGTCCAGGGTCAATGCAGCCGTCTACCAGGAGATTTTGGAGCCCTTCGTGCTTCCTTCCGCAAACGAGCTTTATGGGGATGCTGACTTCATTTTCCAGCAGGACTTGACACCTGTCCACACTGCCAAAAGCACCAAAACCTGGTTCAATGACCGTGGGATTACTGTGCTTGATTGGCCAGCACACTTGCCTGACCTGAACCCCATAGAGAATCTATGGGGCATTAAAGAAAGATGAGAGACATGAGACTGAACAATGCAGAAGAGCTGAAGGCTGCTATTGAAGCATCCTGGTCTTCCATAACACCTCAGCAGTGCCACAGGCTGACAGCTTCCATGCCACGCCGCATTGAGGCAGTAATTGCTGCAAAAGGGGCCCAAACCAAGTACTGAGTATGTATGCATGCTTATACTTTTCAGAGGTCCGATATTGTTCTATGTACAATCCTTGTTTCATTGATTGCATGTAATATTCTAATTTTCTGAGATTGTGGATTTGGCGTTTTCATGAGCTGTAAGCCATAATCATCACAATTATGACAAATCACGGCTTGAACTATCTTGCTTTGCATGTAATGAGTCTATCTCATATATTAGTTTCACCTTTTAAGTTGTATTACTGAAATAAATGAACTTTTGCACGATATTCTAATTTTTCGAGTTTCACTATACACAATATACACATACAACAAAATTTACATACCACCCAGAGACCAGACCCAACATGCACACACACATGACAATCCCCAAACTCACCCCACCCACCAAGGTTCCCCACCCCCTAAAAACACACAAGCATCCACACATCAGACCAAGTAATACTGTCCAACAGCTCACTGATGGTGGTCCTTAAGTTCATTGTTAAGTGCAATTATAGCTCTGGGATAAAAACTGTTCAGAAAACGTGTGGTCCAAGTTTTAATTGTTTTGTATCTTCTGCCAGAAGGCAACAGTTTACAAAGATTGTAAGCAGGATGGGAAGAGTATCTGAGAATGTTGTGCAACTTCCTCAAACAGTGAGATGTGAAGATGTCATCAAGGGCTGGTAGCTGGAGCCTGATGATATTCTGGGCAGTTTTAATGATTCTCTATAGAGCTTTTTTGTCTGCTGCAGAGCTGCTCCCATACAATGCAAGAATGCCGTATGTCAGGACACTCTCAATGGTGCTGCCATAATAGGACAGATGTAGATGCTGAGATAGATTTATCTTCCTGAGCATTCTCAGGAAGAACAACCTCTTCTGTGCCTTCTTCACAAGCATGTTAGCATTCATAGTCCATGAAAGGTCCTCTGAGGTAAGTGCCCAGAAATTTAAAACTACCAACCAGGGGTGGGATTCAAATTTCTTAATGACCGGTTCGGTGGGCGTGGCCTAATTTGTGGGTGTGGCTTGGTGGTCATCTGACTGGATGGGTGTGGCTTGCTGACTGGGTGTGGCTTGGTGGTCATCTGACTGGGTGAGCATGCTTGGTGGCCATGTGACTGGGTGGGAGTGGCCTGGTGGTCATGTGACTGGGTGGGTGTGGCCAACTCAATGTCACTCACGTCAAGGGGTGCCTCGCCTGGCCCCTTCACTCCCAGCCATTCCTTGTCACACCCAGCCTCAACTTATCTATAGTTCTGTAAAAATGCTGTTCACCATTTTTTGACTTTATTATCTACGTACTATAGATGTACTTTCATGGACGACTGAAAGGAGGAAATGGCTTACATGCTTTGCTCAAGAGTGTGATAGGCAACAGGCTTTTAAGGGGCTGCCAGAAAGAGGGGGGGGCAAAGTATTTTCCAAAGCACCAGAAGGCAAGCAAGAAGCAATGGATGGAAACTGAACAAAGAGAGAAGCAAACTAAAACTAAGGTGAAATTTCCTGATAGTGAGAACAATTAATCAGTGGTACTGCTTGTCTCCAGAAGTTCTGGGTGCTCCAACACTGGAGGTTTTTAAGAAAAGACTGGACAGCCATTTCTTTTGAAATGGTATAGGGTTCCCCCCAAGGTCCCTTCTAAGTGTTATTCTCTTATTCTGACACCTTTCCCAGGACCTCTACTCAGAGTTTGGCATCCTCAATTTTCCTGCCTGAGCAGGGGGTTGGACTAGATAGAACAGCGGTGGTCTGCAGAGAAATATCACCCCCAGAGCACGCCCCCAAGAAATTAATCCAGGCTGCACAGGAACACAAGTGTGCGCTGCCCACATGGCCCGCGGGAACCTTCCCTGCCCAGTCACTCCTTACCTGGCAAACTTGCCTGCTAAGTTGCTATTTTTCCTTTTTCCGACCTTCAGCTGTTCTGCTGTGCCGGGAGATTTAGATTAGCTAGAAAGCAGGAAATCATTGGATTTCGTGCTTTCTAGCTAATCTTTAGATCTTCGGCTCTGCTTTTAAGCATGTGAGAGGTGATGCGCCCGATGGATCGTGATCTTATCCTACTGTGAACTATTGAAATGAATTGAGCCCACAAAGTTTAAGCTAAACTTGTTTATTTAACAAGAGTAAAATAAAAAAGGAAGTGGTTTCAAAACGTACCAAAAAGCTTTTATTCCTTTAAGAGTCCTTGGTTTTTACGATCGCCTGTGCAATTGGAGTCTCAGAATCCCTTCCTCGGAAGGAGAGGCAAAATGCCTCCAGCTGCGGTGCTGCTTCGCTGCTGATTAACTGGAACAAACAACCAACAACTGGCTAGCTGCCCATGAGGCAGCTGCTTTTATACACACCTGTAGCTAGGTGAGGAGGGGCTAGGAAAGCCCGCAAATTTGAGCTGCAGCTGTGCTGTGATTGGCCCTTTCAACTTTTAAACCTGTGGCCAGTGAAATGAGCACAGTAACCACGTGGGGATTTCTCCCACAATCCCCTTCTCTGTGCCTTTTCAATGGCACATGTAAATACTTCAACACAACATTACATACATCATATACATTATACATCAATTAATAAAACCATTATACATATATACATTAGTGACAACAACAAGTACATCCTAGATTACCAAAGGTATTTTACCTAACAAGTACTGGTGTTAGTCCCGGGGCAAAGGTTTTGTGTAGACGTCAGCAATCACTTCTTTGGTCTCAAGAAAGACAGTTTTAATAAACCTATCCTTGACAGTTGCCTGACATGCTTGTATTTGATGTTGATGTGACGTGATCTTTGCCCCACAGCGTCAGCCTTCGAGATGTCAATGGCTGCCTTATTGTCCTCATGAATGATGATAGGGTACACAGGCTCCTCCCACATGTTCTTTAGCAGGTCATCAAACCAGATGAGATTATTGAATGCCTTGGACAGGCATACGTACTCTGCTTCCGCTGTGGAGGTTGCAATCAGCTTCTGCTTCCCAGAGTACCAATGAATAGGGCTGCCATTCAGGAACACGATGTAGCCTGATGTGCTTTTCCTGGACTTGATGTCCCCTGCCCAATCTGCGTCTGAGTAGCAGTAGCGGTTTGGCTTCTCAGATTTGTGAGGTTCCTGGAGGAGCAGGTAGCTTGCAGTGCCCTTCAGGTACCTGAGAACCCTCTTGACTCCATTTCAATGGAATTGGGTGGGGTTCTCAGAGTGTCTGGATAAAATATTAATGGCCAGACTAATGTCTGGCCTTGTCCAGCTGGCGATGTACAACAGTGAGTCTAATGCAGACTTGTAAAACGTCTTTTGTTCAAATTCAGGACTCTCACTATACATATTTTTAAGAAAGTCTGTCTGCATAGGAGTGTCACAAGGCTTGGCCTCTTCCATACTGCACCGGTCAATTAGGTCTACAATTTTATCCCGCTGAGAAAGTTCAAACCCCTTCTCAGTCTTGGCGAATTGAACCCCCAAAAATTTATCGATCCGGCCTAGAGGCTTCAGGGCAAATTTCTGGCCCAATTCCTCAGAGAAGATTTTACAACTACTCTCTGACTTGCAGATGTACAAAATGTTGTCTACATAAACCAAGACAGTTTCCTTGGTGCCCTGATGTTTTCTGATGAACACACATTCATCAGCCGATGAGGCAGAGAAACCCATCTGCCTTAGACGTTTGGTAAGGCATTCGTACCACCTCCTGCCCAACTGTTTAAGACCATAGAGGCTCTTATTTAGTAGCCAAACATCACCTTCCCTATGGTCTACACCCTGAGGAGCTCTGACATATAACTTGTCCAATTTGGCATGTAAGTAGGCCGTTTGTATATCGAACTGATACACACTCTCCCCATGTATGGCAGCTATGGTGAGCGCAGTTTTAACGCTCTCTGGGCACACAGTCGGCGAGAAGGTGTCAACATAATTGTCAGGAAATCTTTGTGAGAAACCCTGCGCAACCAACCTCGCCTTATATATGAAGTTGCCGTCCTCAACCGGCTTCTTCTTACAGACCCATCTAGTGCCAATTATCTTTTTGTCTTTGGGTAATTTAGTGGGTGTAAACACCTCCAGCCTTTTAAGGTTGTCCAATTCCACATCCATTGCAGCACGCCAATTCTCTTGTTCTTTTTGAGATAGCATTAATTCATCCTCATATTTTTGAGGTGTGGCCGATACCTGATCTACAGAGGTGATAAAGTGTTCATACCTCTTGGGCATCTTGCTCCTGGTGGACCGGATTGTCCTACTAATTGGCTCCTCATCTGCATCAGAACTATCTGATGAACTGTCCTCCTCATTGCTACTGCTATGTGCTTTGAGTGTGGAGTGCCCCTTTTCCCAGGCTACTCCTTTCTTCTTTTTGAGGATCCCCTTTAGGGGCTTGGAGGGCATTTGCTCTCCCTTATCCTCTGAGCTAGATGTGTCACCATCACTAGATGGACTTTCTGACACTTCTGCTCCCTGGCTGGTCAAATCCTGAGGTGGACTGGGAGTCAGGATCTCATTGGCATGGATCCTGCTCCAATTTGTGCTCTCATAAAAAGTGGCTGACCTGGAAACGACAATTTTCTTATTTGAGTCAATAAACCTATAGGCTTTAGAGCCCAGATCATAGCCAACGAACCTGAGTTTAATTGACACCTTATCCCCCTTCTTCCTAAGTTCCTTGGGGATATGTACATTGGCCATCACCCCAAACACATGGAGATGTTCTAATCTTGGCTTAAAATTGTTCCAGCTAGAGTCAAGGGAATTGATAATAATGCTGATCAAGCTCCATTCTGACACGGGCTCTCACCTTAGAATTAGTTCCTCCCTCATTTTATTGAACTCACAGAGATGCTCATTCATGTCCACCCCCGCCCTCAATTTGGCTGAGTGGAATTCCCTGGAAAGCCTGGTAGTAGTATTGGTATTTCTAGAGTAAAATAAGTTAAACAATTTTTCCCAGATTTCACAAATTGTCAAGTTGTGTGGAATACTGGGATACAGACTAGGATCAATTGTTAACAATAAAATACAAAATGCTTTGTGGTGTAATAAATCAACTTCTAAAGACCAGGGTTAAGGAGGAGGTTCCAACAGCATAGATAAAACATTTTCCCTCATTAATAATACCTGTACACTTTTTACCCACTCCTGCAGGTTCCTCCCAGAAGTAGAAAGCGTTTTAAAGCCAGGTGGCAAAATGCCTGCATTTGCCGGTATTGAAAAAGATAGGTGCTGCTGACCATGGTGCTGAAGGTTCTGAAAAGGACAGTACAGCATGGGAATCGAAGCAGCCGGCTTAAATCCCATTGGCTGGCTGTTTGACAGTTGCCCCTCCCCGGTGGGAGGGATTAAAGCACCAAACTGCGCATGCGCGCAGCTCATTCCTCACTGGACATCATGGAGGAAGGAGCTCTGAAGATAGGCCTTGAGCCAGCCCCCGAAGCTCCGGTTCCGGCCGCCGGGCTGCTGGGAAGGCCCCTGAAGGCTGAAGATGTCTCTGGAGGTGCTGCCATCACAGGAGCCGGTAAGGAGCGGGCCGCAGTCTCAGGAGGGGTGTCAGGGTGGGCCACTCTCATCTGGTAGCCGGGAGGGAGTTGAAAGCTGGCTCCGAAGACCGCGGTCAGCGTCTGGATGGTGTTGTCAATTTTGAGCTATGTAGGCAAGCTCACAGTTGTTGTTGGTTGGGCCACCGCGACCCAACTGGTCGCCTGGGCATGGGTCCAAGTGGCCGGCGCTGGCGGCATGCACGGCGTGGTTGGGATCAGTGGTGCCGCTGCCGCCGGCAGAGTCAGTCCTCCGGTTGGTTGGCCGCTTTGGGTCACTGCAGTGCCAGGTGCTGCCAGGTGGGTGACCCCAATGCTGGTGCCCGCTTGCCATTGTGGGTTGCTGGGAGCTGGCAGAGAGGCGAGTGGCACCATGTTAGCATGGTCAGTTTGAATTTGCCGCTGACCAGGCGCCATATTGCCTGGGCAGGAAATACAAATCTGTCAGTTGACAGTTTTCCGCCCGTGCACCATCAGTGACACAAGGGGTTGTGGGGCAGGACTGAGTGGCACTTACCGGTTCGGTGTTTTCTTGGGTCTCTGTCCTGCCTCTGGCTGCCGTCGTCGGTGTCATCTGGTGAAGCAGGGTGCTGAGCTCGGCAGCTGGGTCTTCGCTTGCTAATCGCAAGCCGAACACCTGAAGAATT
Source organism: Naja naja (assembly GCA_009733165.1). Classification (NCBI taxonomy): domain Eukaryota; kingdom Metazoa; phylum Chordata; class Lepidosauria; order Squamata; family Elapidae; genus Naja; species Naja naja. The sequence continues at coordinate 18,225 of SOZL01001419.1, forward strand.
GCCGACCTCATTTCTTCCCTCTCTGCTGGTCGACGCTGGGGTGCCATGCGCCTGGTTATGGCTTGGGTTACTACTCGGGTCCTTCGCGTCAGCTTGATGGTGGGCATTTTAATAGTTCACAATGCAGATAAGATCTAAACCAACCTCTGCTACCAATTGTGAGAGGTGATGCGCCCGATGGATCGTGATCTTATCCAACTGTGAACTATTGAAATGAATTGAGCCCACAAAGTTTAAGCTAAACTTGTTTATTTAACAAGAGTAAAATTAAAAAAAAGGAAGTGGTTTCAAAACGTACCAAATAGCTTTTATTCCTTTAAGAGTCCTTGGTTTTTATGATCGCCTGTGCAATTGGAGTCTCAGAATCCCTTCCTCGGAAGGAGAGACAAAATGCCTCAAGCTGCGGTGCTACTTCGCTGCTGATTAACTGGAACAAACAACCAACAACTGGCTAGCTGCCCATGAGGCTAGCTACACACCTGTAGCTAGGTGAGGAGGGGCTAGGAAAGCCCGCAAAATTTGAGCTGCAGCTGTGCTGTGATTGGCCCTTTCAACTTTTAAACCTGTGGCCAGTGAAATGAGCACAGCAACCACATGGGGATTTCTCCCACAAAGCAGAGCCGAACCTTCCTTACGACTGAAGCAGTGCAGATTCAGCTAGCGGATGGCAGAAACACAGATCTCTAAGTGAACCTGTGATTCTGTGAGCAACTCAATCTGCCTGCCTGCTTTGTTTGATTTTGGGTAAAAGTTGCTCTTTTTTTAATAAAAAAGTTCAATATTTACATACATGGTGTGTTGTGAATTAATTTTGTGAGTTTGCTTGCAAGCAAATTTTATTTGACAGGCTCAGGTAGCCGATCTCACAGATCTCTGAATGAATCTGTGATTCTGTGAGCAACTCAATCTGTCTGCCTGCTTTACCTGATTTTGGGTAAAAGTTGCTATTTTTTTAATAAAAAGATCAATATTTATATAAATATTTATAATATTTACACACAAGCCATGCACAGCCAGTCACATGACCACCAAGCCACACCCACAAATTAGGCCACGCCTACAGAACAGGTTGTTAAGAAATTTGAATCCCACCCCTGCCTCTGTGTGTGAGTGAGAGAGAGAGAGGGAGGGAGGGAGGGAGAGAGAGCAAATGAGCGTTTTTGAGATCCCTCGAGGGAGTTGGCTCAGGGGTTGGGAGTGGGAGGCACTGTTTTACAGTGGTTCTCCTCCCTATCTGTCTGACCAGACTCAGTTGGTGTGGGGGGCAGAGATCGAGTCCTCCCTGCCATATGGGGTCCCTCAGGTTCCATCCTCTCCCCCCTCCTGTTTAATATCTACATGAAACCGCTGGGTGAGATCATCCGTCGACACGGGGTCGGATATCACCAGTACGCTGATGATACCCAGTTGTACATCTCTGTCCCCGGTCAATCTAGTGAGGCCGTGGAGGTGATGTCCCGGTGCCTGGAGGATCTGAGGGTCTGGATGGGGACTAATCAGCTCAGGCTCAACCCTGACAAGACCGAGTGGCTGTGGGTCCTGCCCCCTTGGGCTCCAGTTGATTATCCAACTTTGGTACTGGGGGGAGAGAAATTGCTCCCCTCAGAACGAGTTCGCAACTTGGGGTCCTTCTGGATCCACAGCTACATTTGACCACCACCTTCGGCTGTGACCAGAGGGGCCTTTGCACAGGTTCGCCTGTTGCCAGTTGACCCTTCCTGGATTGGGGGGCTCTACACATGGTTGCTCATGCCCTTATCGCCTCTCAATTGGATTACTGCAATGCACTCTACATGAGGCTGCCCTTGAAGAGCACTCAGAGACTTCAGCTGGTGCAAAATGCGGCTGAGTGATTATGGTGCACCTAGGCGTGCCCATATAACATCTATCCTCCGCGAGCTGCATTGGTTACTGGTGGTCTTCTGGGTGCAATTCAAGGTGCTAGTGACAACTTTTAAAGCCCTTCATGGCTTAGGAGCGGGATACCTGCGAGACCGCCTACTGCTACCTTATGCCTCCCAGCGCCTGGTCAGATCTCACAGGGAAGGCTTGCTCCGGATACCGTCGGCCAGGCAATGTCGGCTGGTGGGTCCACGGGCTAGGACCTTCTCTGTAGCGGCACCGTCCCTTTGGAATATACCCCCCGCAGAGATTAGAAGCATCCCTAATCTACTTGCCTTCCACAAAGCCGTTAAGACCTGGCTTTGTCAGAGGGCATGGCATTGAGACCTTGTTCTTCCCCCGTGTATGTCTGAATTGGTATTTATTATTTTATTATTAATTAATTGGACTTGTATGCCGCCCCCTCTCCACGAGGACTCGGGGCGGCTCACAATTAAAACACAATTCAACAATAAATATTTTAAAAAAGATTAAATCGACAAGCCCAATCACTAAAAACCATTAAAATAATTTAAAAAACCCCAGGAGGTCAGTCCAGCCCAGCCTGTTCAAACAACCAGGTCTTCAGATCGCGGCGGAAGGAGCGAAGATCAGGAGCCAAACGGAGCTCCAATGGGAGATGGTTCCACAAGGCGGGGGCTGCAACAGAGTAGGCCCTTCCCGGCACCGCCAGCCGACATTGTCTAGCTGGCGGCACCCGAAGAGTCCCTGTCTGTGCGCGCTGGGTTGATCGGTGTTGATATTGGCAGGAGATGCTCCTGCAAAGTACCGACAAATCGTAAAGGACTTTGAATGTTAACACCAACACCTTGAATCTCACCCGGAGGGCAACCAGTAACCAATGCAGCTCGTGCAGGAGGTGTGTAACATGGGAGTATCGGGAAACTCCCATCACAACCCGCGCAGCGCATTCTGCACCAGCTGAAGCCTCCGGATGGTATGCAAGGGCAGTCCTAGATAGAGAGCGTTGCAGTAGTCAAGTCAGGACGTCACAAGTGCATGAGTGATTGTGCGAAGGGCATCTCGGTCCAGGTATGGGCACAACTGGCGAACCAGTTGGACCTGGGCAAAAGCCCCCCTGGTCACGGCCCCCACCTGCTCCTCCAAACCAAGCCGTGAGTCCAGGAGGACTCCCAGGTTCTGAGCCCTGTCCACAGGGGGCAACACCTCTGCCCCCATGACCAAAGATGGAATCAATTGGCTGGACCGAGATGCCTGTACACACAACCACTCAGTCTTGGCAGGATTGAGCTGCAGTCCTTTCCTGCCCATCCAGATCCGTACCGCATCCAGACAGCGGGTCATCATGGAGAGGGCATCACTGATTTGGCTTGGGGTGAAGATATATAACTGGGTATCATCAGCATACTGATGATACCTCACCCCAAAGCCACGGATGATCTCGCCCAGCGGCTTCATGTAGATGTTGAACAGGATGGGAGAGAGGACCGACCCCTGAGGAACCCCACAAGTGAGTGCCCTCGGGGCCGATCTCTGCCCTCCCACCAACACCGATTGTGAAGGCCTCGAGAGGTAGGAGGAGAACCACTGCAAAACAGTGCCCCCCACTCCCAACCCTGTGAGGCGCCGCAATAAGATACCATGGTCGATGGTATCGAAAGCCGCTGAGAGATCTAATAGGACTAGGACAGAGGAAAATCCCCTGTCCCGTGCCCACCAGAGATCATCCATCAGTGCAACCAATGCCGTCTCCGTGGTGAACCCGGGCCGGAAGCCCAACTGATACGGATCTAAATAGTCCGCTTCCTCCAGGAACATTGGAAAGAAAAGCGGAAATGATTGAGTTTTTGTTTTTATACTGTATAGGAAATGTTTTTATCTTGTTGTATATGCCTCGAGTTCCCCATTGGGGAAGTGAAGGATATAAATTTAATAAATAAATAAATAAATAAATAAAGTCACCGTCAGTCAAAATTCTTTCTTTCTTTCTCTCCCTTCCTCTTTCTTTCTTGCTCTTTCTTTCTTGTCCTTCCTTCCTTCCTTCCTTCCTTCCTTCCTTCCTTCCTTCCTTCCTTGTCTCTCTCTATCTCACACAGACACACCAAACTCTCTCTCATGACACACACACACCTGGTCTGGGAAGAACTGATCCGTGAGCTCAGAGCAGCTGAGGCGGTGGAAGAATGAAGAAAGCAGCAGCCCCAGAACATCCATCCACCCTCCTTTTTGGAGCACCATGGGGGGGCTGGGGGGAGGGGGCGGTGGAGTGACTACGGGAAGCAGCCATCCACCCTCCCTTTCAGCATACCATGGCTGGGGTGGCGGTGGTGGTGGCAGTGACAGAGCGGCTACAGGAAGCAGCTATCCACCCTCCCTTCTGAGAAGCATGGGGGGTGCTGGAGGTTATGGGAAGCAGCCATCCGCCCTCCCTTTTGGAGCACCACAGCAAGGGTGGGGGGTGGCGGCAGTGATGGCAGAGCGGCTATAGGAAGGAGACATCTGCCCTCCCTTTTGGACCATCACGGCAGGGGTGGGGGCGGTGGGGTGGTGGGGGCAGTGGTTGAGCGGCTATAGGAAGCTGGCCCAGGAGTTCCTGCCCTCCCTTTCAGGGCACCTCTGCCGCCCCTCTCAGCCCCAGCACAGCAGAGAAAGCAAACGGAGAGGAGGCCCTGGATGGGCGCAAGGTGGGGGAGGCCTGGCGAGGCCCGGGGGTGACTGGCCAAGGCCCAAGGAGGGCTGGGCAAGGCCCAAAGAGGGCTGGGCAAGGCCCGGGGAGAGCTGGGCAAGGCCTGGGGAGGCCCAGGGAGGGCTGAAATTTCTTAGTACGACATACAGAATAACCTTGAACTTGTCAACTCCTCCACCCCACTTCCCATTATGTTGGCAGCTGAATTTCAAAGCAGACAGGCGTCCCCCCTTGAAAACTCCTCCTAAAAGAAAACAAAACACAAAACAGATACAGGGGTTAAAACATTGTCCTTAACCCCCTCTCCCCCCTCCACAAGGACCCTTCGATTTGTGGGGAAAATCCTCCTGGAATTGGTTAACTAATTGATCAGCATGAACATCCCAACTCTTCACCCAACTAGCATCTGAGAGGGGGTATCCTTACCATAAGACCAAATATTGCAATCGATTGTAATCTAGAATTGAGAATTTTTTGAATTTCATAATGTGTTTCCCCCTGTACCGTTAACGGTTTAGGGGGAGCAATTGGCAGGCTATAATATGGGCCTGTTTAGAGAATAAGTCAACTATAGTCCAAATAATCGTATTACCTTCACTCTTAGGTAATTCAACAATAAAGTCCATTGCAATCTCTTCCCAAGGTTGGGTTGGTTCAGCAACTTGTTGCAGGAGGCCAGGGGGGTTTCCAGTTCTGTGTTTCATTGTGGCACAAATTGAGCAACTTTTTACATAGTCCTCAACATCAGGTTTCATTTTTGGCCACCAGAACTGTCTACTCAGTGAATGTGGAGTTTTTAAGAATCTGAAGTGGCCTCCCAGCCGTGAGTCGTGGCTACACTTTAGTACCACTAGTCTTAGGGTTGTGGGTACATAAAGCTTAGTTCCTTTCCAAGCTAGTCCATCATTCATTGTCAAGTCCATTTGATGGTGCAGGAACCAAGGATCGGTCAATAGGGCCGTTTTCAATTCTGTGGTCAGCTTATCTTCCAGGCATTTGGGGTTGTGGTTGGCTTGGGCTCAAGTGGTCACTTGGCCTGCTGATTGAGCTTCTGAAATTAAAGCTTGTACTATTTCCTCTCGGTTGCTGTCAAACTGAGGTTTTCTGGACAGAGCATCCGCCAGTACATTTTTTCCTCCGGGGATATACTTAATGCTGAAGTTGAATCGCTTGAAATATTGGGCCCAGCAAACTTGTTTGGGTGATAATCTCCTAGGGGTCTTTAGAGCCTCGAGGTTCTTATGATCAGTCCATACCTCAAAGGCCTCTGGCGCTCCTTCTAGAAAATGCCTCCAAGTCAATAAAGCCCATCATACGGAGAATGCTTCTTTCTCCCAGACTGCCCACCTTCGCTCTGTGTCTGTCAGCTTTTTCGACACATAAGCGCAAGGCATCAGTCAGCCTTGAGAGTCTTTTTTCAGCAAAATGGCTGCCACCGCTACATCACTTGCATCCGTTTGGACAATATATGGCTTGGTCGTATCTGGGTGTTGGAGGATGGGCTCAGCTGTGAATAAACGTTTTAAGGTCTCGAAAGCTTTCTGACAGTCCATAGTCCAAGCCAGGAATTGAACTTCCGGTTTGGTGAACGGCCCGGCTTTTAATAGCTCCGTTAATGGGAGGGCAACTTCAGCAAATGACAGAATGAATTGTCTATAGAAGTTGGCAAACCACAAGAAACTTTGAAGTTGCCAGTCCAGCACTGCTTTCATCTTTCCGGGGTCCATTTCAATCCCCCGGTTGTATATTTGGTAGCCTAAAAAGTCCAGCGACTCTATGGAATTCGCATTTTGATAGTTTTACATATAATTTGGCAGCTAGAAGTTTTTCTAGGACTTGTCGGACCAATTGAATATGTTCTTCCATGGTTTCACTGAAGATAAGGATGTCAATCAGGTATACGAGGACCCCCCCGGTAAAGGTGCGGGTGTAGTAGCACCTCACTGATGAGCTGCATAAACACTGCAGGAGCCCTCTGAAGTCCGAAGGCATGACTTTGGTGGAAGGTACCCAGAGGGCAGTTAAAGCTGTTTCCACTCATCTCCCTCTTTGATCTTGGACCGAGTAAGCTTCCCTGAGATCTAGCTTGGTGAATACGCGCCCTTGACAGTGGTTCAAAGTCCTTCATAAGGGCAGAGGACACATGTTTTTGATGCATACGGCATTCACGCCTCTAAAGTCAACACACAATCTCAACCCACCATCTTTCTTCTCCTTGAACAACACGGGGCAGCTAATCTTGATTTGGCAGGCTCAATAAACCCTCGTTCCAAATTGCTGTCGATATATTTCCTTAATTCAGTCATTTCAGCAGGCATCATTGAATACATCTTTGGTTTTGGTAATTTAAGCTGAGCTCTAATTCTATGGTGCAATCAGTGGCTTGATGGGGAGGTAAAATATTACACTCTTCTTCACTGAATACTTCAGCCAAGTCTTTGTATTGTTCGGGTACCTGGGAGTTATCTGGGAGAAGATGGGATGCTATGGATGCTGGGTCAGGCTCTGGGTTCAAGCTGACTGGTGGTTTTGTAGTGGGCAGAAGCGGGGGCAATGGGCCCAGTGCAATGAGGATTTTTCTGAATCCATCCTCCCATTTGATCGTTGGGGCCCATTTGTCTAGCCAAGCAAGTCCCAGTATGATTGATTCTGACATCTTGGGGGCCACTATGAAGCGTATGAGTTTGCGATGGGGCCCTAATTCCATCTTGATCAATTCTGTCATTTGGGTGGCTGGGGTCCCCAATTAAGTTCCATCCACTTGCTCAAATCTGATTGGGCGTTTTAGCAGGTTAGTCTTTATGCCCAATTGTTCAGATAGAGTCCAATAAGACATCTAGAACACCCAGTATCAATGACAGCTTCTAACTCCCGGCCTCCCGTGTTTGGTACCACTAACTTGACCTTGATTGTAAAGGTATGATGGGATCACTCACCATTGGGTCGTCTTCACAGGTTCGGGTTCTTGGGATGTGGTGTGGTCTGATGGTCCATTGCTCCCATCTGCAGAGGGCTTTCCCAGCTGTGTTTGGTGAACCGCAATGCCTGGGGTCTTCCTTGATTCTTCGACCTCTAACAGCTGGATTAGACTTCGATTACTTGTGGTACAGGAGCAGGGGCCAGACAGTCTGCTGCTCTGGCTGGCAGCCTGGCATTGTAACATTTCAGCCCCTGGTGGGTGCAAGCAGTTTTGGCTGGTCCAGGTCAGTCTCCTAGCCACAATTCTCTTAGGTGGGGCTGCGGAAGGGTTTCCTGTGTTTGAGTTGATGCGATCTAAAGGGGGCAGCGCCACGATTGTAAGGTCTCTGGGATTCCCTAATTTCACAGGCCTACTGGATCAATGGTGCTTTCAAGTAGTGTAAAGTCATTCTTTCAAGCCAATCCATGAGGTAGCTTGACCCTTCTAAAGTCCCAAATAAATTCTGACAAGGGTCACTTGCCTTGCCTCATTTCCATTAACTTCTCTTCATTCTCTGCTACCCTGTCTGGATTTTCAAATCTGAGTCTTAATAATCAATAAATCCATTTCATCATGTAATTTGGGGCTTGTTCATTGTGTAGTTGAGCCACCCAGTCTGAAGCATCCCCTTCATTCATCCCATCTGTTGTGGCCGTAACCAAATCACACTCTGTAGCTTATTGATCTCCAAATTGTTCTATATGGGATCAGATTCGAGTGAGGAAATGAAATGTTCATGGCGGCATGAATATGGCCTTAAAGGGTATTTGGTCCAGCCTGGGTCGTGGTTGGGGTGGCACTGCCAGGCCTGCAGGTTGAACTGGAATGAAAGGAACTGGCCAGGGTGACTAGAGGCTGGGTAGGCCCCTGAAGCCTGGCTGGGTGGTCCCTCTCTGGAATAGGGGTCCCTGTGGCCTCGCTGCAGGTTGGGGTTGCATTTGTGGTTGCCAGGAGGAAGATGGGTGTGGCCTGGTTCCTGGTCGGGTGGAGGGCGTGGCTGCTGTCTGTTGTCTGGGCAACCCCCTTCAGACCAGGGCTGTGTTGGTGCTGGCTGCCATTGGCACTGAATCCACCCCTGGCCTGGATAAAATCCCCACCCTGGAGGGATACTCTCTGTGAGGCAAAATTCCTTTTGGAAATGAGGGGATTGCCTCGAGGCTGCAACATACCTCTGTCAGTTGATGCTTCTTGCTGGGCTCCTCCAACTGGCATCTGTATAGTTTCCTCATCCCCTCGATACTTGGGTAGTGAACATGGGTGGTCTCAAGCTTCCACCCATCCAAACAGACTGTGAGACCAAGCCTGTCACCTTTAGATTCTGGAACTGTTGATGTAAATCTGCCTCCATGGACTCCCAGGATAAATCTTGGGTTTGTCTTCTTGAGAGATCTCCCACCCCAATTGTCTCTCTTCCCTCCAATCTGGCAGAATAGCAATATGCCTGGGGCTAGAAAAGGTTTCTCTTCAGACAGCTGGGTTACATCTGGGTTATAACAACTTCTTGAGTTGAAGCAGCTTAGGTATAGCTCCCAAATCTCTTTCATCTACTGCCATTCTGAAAGCATCCATCATCTCCTCCAAGGGCTGTCAGATTCAGTTAATGCTCCCGAGGAGGGGCCCTCACCCCTCCTGCAGCTCTCCAACTCGGCTGATTGTTGATCTTTTTCCATCTCTGGAAAAGATCTTTGGGGACCAACCAAGCCCTTCAAAAAATAAAAAGTAGTCTTTGGAAAATAAATGTAAGGCATCCAGAAAGTATCCAAATATCAATCACTCGAGACATGTTCTCTCCAAGTGATTTATTAGAAACAGATCAGCTGAAGTCTCTGAGTGCTCTTCAAGGGCAGCCCATGTAGAGTGCATTGCAGTAGTCAATCAGGAGGTGATAAGGGCATGAGCGACCAGTGTGTAAAGCCCCTCGATCCAGGAAGGGTGCCAACTGGCGCAACAGAACCTGTGCAAAGGCCCCTCTGGTCACAGCCGTAGGTGGTGGTCAAATTGTAGCTGTGGATCCAGAAGGACCCCCAAGTTGCTGAACTCGTTCTGAGGGAGCAATTTCTCTCCCCCAGTACCAAAGTTGGATAATCAACTGGGCCCAAGGGCAGGACCCACAGCCACTGGGTCTTGTCAGGTTGAGTCTGAGCCGATTAGTCCCCATCCAGACCCTCACAGCCTCCAGCACCGGGACATCACCTCCACAGCCTCACTAGATTGACCAGGGACAGAGATGTACAACTGGTATCATCAGCGTACTGATGATACCCAACCCCATGTCGACGGATGATCTCACCCAGCGGTTTCATGTAGATATTAAACAGGAGGGAGAGGATGGAACCTGAGGGACCCCATATGAGGGCCCTAGGGCTCGATCTCTGCCCCCCACCAGCACCGACTGAGTCTGGTCAGAGAATGGGAGGAGAACCACTGTAAAACAGTGCCTCCCACTCCCAGCCCCTGAGCTGACCCAGAAGGATACCATGATCGATGGTATGAAAGCCACTGAGAGGTCAAGAAGCACCAGGATGGAGGAGACCCCCATCCCGGGCCCCAGAGATCATCCACTAGTGCGATCAAAGCCGTCTCAGTGCTGTACAGGCCTGAAACCAGACTGCAAGGAATCCAGATAATCAGCTTCATTCAAGGCCCAAAGGCTGGAGGCGCCACCACCTTCTCAACAACCTTCCCCAAAGGGAAGGTTGGAGACAAGGCAGGAAGTTATTTAAAACAGCGGGTCCAGGAAGGCTTCTTGAGGAGGGGCTAACCACAGCCTCCTTCAAGGCATGGGAACACCCCTCACCCAAAAGCATTTATAATCTCCTGGAGCCAGCTGCATGTCATCTCCCGGCCTGCTGAAACAAGCCAGGAGGACATGGGTCCAGTAAACAGGTGGTGGCATTCACTGCTCCCAGGGCCTTGTCCACATCATCAGGGCCAACAGGGACAAACTCATCCCAGATAACCAGACTAAGACCTGCCTCTACCACCTCAGTGGACTCTGCCCAGCCAGAGTCCAAGTCCAACGAATCTGAGGCGACTTTATCTGCAGAAACTGAACAAATTCCTCGGCCCTTCCCTGCAGGGGTTCCTCCGCCTCCTCAGATCTTAAGAGGCGTGTGTCACCCAAACAGGGCGGCGGATGACAGTCTGCAGGCAGCGATAAGACTGGCCCAATATGATCATTGTGCCACTCTTATGCATCACTAGATAAGCGTCAATATGACTTCCTAACAGTGTCGGTCAGATTCAGCCCGACTTTTCTTCCAGCGGCGTTCTAGGCATCTCTTCCTGCTTCATCCCCTGGAGTTCCTCGGTAAACCAAGGAGATTTCGAGGTCGTGGACAGTGATCCCAGCAGGGCGCAACCCGATCTATGGCCCTGGCGCACTATTCAGGCTTCCACCAGGGCCTCAGTCGAGCTGTGGGCAAAGGCGGGAAACTCCCAAGCTCCCTCTGAAACCCAATTGGGTCCATTAGGCCTGGGGAACCACCTAGTCGGTCCGCCTCCCTGCGATGGGTGGTCGTCAGGAAGTCCAATCTTACAAGGGAATGATCTGACCATGACAAGGGCTGGTGACTATTTCCCCAATATCAGATCATGGCACCATTGTTCAGAGATAAAAACCAGATGAGCATGTGCCCCCCCGATGAGTGGGCCCTGAACTACTTGGGTCAGGTCCATGGTTGCCATGGAGGCCATGAACTCCTGGGCTGCTTGAGTTGCCAAGGGATGGCAGATTGAAGTCCCCAGCACCACCATCAGCCTGGGAACCCAACCGCCAACCCAGCTACTCCCTCGAGCAGTCCAGGCAGGGCGTTGCAAGCAGCTGGGAGGCAGGTGCGTTAACAACAGGCCCACCTGAACCCCTAGGTCCAACTTCAGAAGGAGGGACTCACACCCATCTATCTCCAGAACAGGGCCTTCCCGTGGACATAATTCCCAGAGCAATTACTGCCACTCCACCGCCCCTGCCCTGGGTTGCGGCTGGTGCACCACTTGAAACCGGAGGGCACATCTCAATGAGGAACCCCCCTTAACCAGGTCTCAGTGATACATGCCAGGTCAGCCCTCTCCTCCAGGATTAAATCATGGATCAGAGGAGCTCTCCTTACCACCGACCTGGCATTTAAAAGCAACAGCTGAGCCCAGAGCCTGGTCTTCCCTGGCCAGTGGGTCCCCGAGAAAGAGCTCAAGGGTGGGCAATGAATACCACCACCAATTGGCGATACGCATTCCCCAATGATGGCTAACCCCATGGCTCCGCCATATCTGCCTCTCCCAGTCACCACTGAGATCGTATCCCTTAAGCTCCTCGTGGTCACGGTCCATCCCCACTACCATCAACCACCGTCTCCAGCGGTGGGAATCTTAACCCCTCACACTCCTTCAGCTCACTACACTCACTCACTACACTCACCCAATTTATCTAAAAATGTGATTAAACTAGAAACAACTGAAACACATAAAATTAAAACACGTAAAATTTAAACTATAAACATAAAAGAGGGCATAGGCCAGATGGAAATAAAATGTCGGTATACAAAGATGTTAAATGACTGTGGGTCCTGACATCCATCAGTGGGGGAGTCCAAGTTCAAGTCTGGTTACCTCACACAGTAACCCTGTGGCGATGACAGAGCCACTGACAGAACCAAACACCACGCTCTCACCGTGGTTTGCCCCAACAGACCAGTCCCGACAGATAAAATAATAGGTGGGGGGGAAGGTCCTGACATCCATCCGTGGGGAGTCCAAGTTCAAGTCTGGGTTACCCTCACACAGTAAACCTGTGGCCGATGACAGGAGCCACTGACAGAACCAAACACCACGCTCTCACCAGTGGTTGCCCCAGCAGACCAGTCCGACAGATAAAATAATAGGTGGGGGAAAAAGGGGGTGCACCACCACACCACACTCTCACTGCAGGGGTAGGGTGCACCCGAATCCCTCATACCAACAGCCGAGTATAAGGGGTGAGGGAAAAAGGCCTCGGCAGACAAAAAACCAAGGCTGATGGGCAGGCCCCCGCACGTAACAGCATAGATGGAACGCCATGGCTGGGCAAAAAATCACACAGTTTAAAGGGGTGGTGGGAGGGGAGGGTGGGAGGTGGATGGCCCCCAAAACATTCCGGCAGCAGCAAGCAGGGTGGCAGGAGACCAGGCCGGCAACAATCTCGGGCCGACAATCACCTCCGTCTCCAGGCTCAACAATGTCGCCAGCTGGACCGCCGCCCATCCCCACCGCCGCTGCTGTCACCGTTGGCCTCCCCACTGTTTTCACCGTTGTTAACACCCAAGCTGTTTTGATCCTCAATGTCTGCAGCGCCCGCGGCCAATGTATTCGCCGCCACTTCCACCACCGCTCCCAGTGCTGCCTCGTCATGCCACACACCCAGGTCCATGGCCCGGAAGAACAAAGAGAAGGCCGCCGCTGGATTCGCCACCAGATCCACGTGGCTCGCCGACAACTCAGCCCAAAGAAACAGCAGCCCGCTGCCCGAATCTTCTGGTGCTGGAACCAGCCGGGGGGGAGGGGTTTCTGCACGTCCCATACCACCCCTCTCGGACAAAAAAGGCGGCGTCTTTCCTCAGCCGCGCTAAAGCAAGCAGCCATTATGTTCAGGCATGCGCAGATATTGGTGACAGATTTTAGTGGCAGCAGGGTTTCCTGCATATACCCTGGTCCAATGCCGTGAAGGGCTTTATAGATCAACACCAGCACTTTGAATCTCACCCGGAGGGCAACCGGTAACCAGTGCAGCTCATGCAGGAGGGGTGTAACATGGGAGTATTGGGATCCTCCCATCACAACCTGCGCCACTGCATTCTGGACAAGTTGAAGCCTCTGAGTGGTCTTCAAGGGCAGCCCCATGTAAAGAGCATTGCAGTAGTCCAGACGGGAGACAACAAGTGCTTGAGTGACTGTACGTAGGGCATCTTGGTCCAGATAGGGGCATAACTGGCACATCAGGCGAACCTGGGCAAATGCCCCCCTGGCCACGGCCCCCACCTGCTCCTCCAAACTGAGCCGTGTGTCCAGGAGGACACCCACGTTGCGTACCCTATCTATGGGGGGGGGGGTAACACCTCTCCCCCCATAGCTAAAGATGGAACCTCCTGGCTAACTCGAGATGCCGGTATGTACAGCCACTCGGTCTTAGCCGGGTTGAGTCGGAGCCTGTTCCTCCTCATCCAAACCCGCACTGCCTCCAGGCACCAGGACATCACTTTGAGGGCGTCACTGGGTTGGTTAGGGGTGGAGATGAAAAGCTGGGTATCATCGGCATACTGATGATACCTCACTCCAAAACCACGGATGATCTCACCCAGCGGCTTCATGTGGATGTTGAACAGGAGGGGCAAGAGGACCGACCCCTGGGACACCCCACAAAGGAGGGGCCTCGGGGCTGATCTCTGCCCCCCTGCCAACACTACCTGCATACGACCCAAGAGGTAGGAGGAGAACCACCGTAGAATGGTGCCTCCCACTCCCAACCCCTCGAGGCGTCACAGTAAGATAGCATGGTCGATGGTATCAAAAGCCGCTGAGAGATCTAACAGGACCAGGACAGAGGAATAACCTCTGTCCCGCGCCCTCCAGAGATCATCCACTAGCACAACCAATGCTGTATCCGGGCCTGAAGCCCGATTGATATGGGTCCAGATAGTCAGTTTCCTCCAGGAACAATGGGAGCTTTTGGGCTACCACACTCTCAACAACCTTCACAATAAAGCGAAGGTTGGAGACCGGACGAAAGTTGTTTAAATCAGCCGGGTCCAGAGCAGACCTCTTGAGAAGGGGCCTTACCACTGCCTCCTTCAAGGCAGAAGGGAAGGAACCTTCACTCAAAGAGGCATTTATTACTGCCTGGAGCCAGCCTCGTGTGACCTCCCGTGTGGCATAGACCAGCCAGGAGGGACACGGGTCCAATAACCATATAAATGTAATTAAAAATAAAAAATAAAAAATAAAACCACATGGCAGCACTCAGCCTCCCCATGATCCTGTCCACCTCATTTGGAGTCACAGGATCAAAATCCTCCCAGATGATATCTCTATGACCAGTCGCTATAATCCCGTCGGACTCTTCCCAAAGTCCAAGCCTGTCCGGATCTGAGCGATCTTGTCCGTCAGATGCTAACTAAACTTCTCAGCACGTCCCTGCAAAGGGTCTCCCCACCCCCCCGGTTAAGGAGAGAGTGGGAGACCCTGAACAGGGTGGCTGTGCGGTTATCTGCGGATGCAATGAGAACAGAGAAGTATGCACGCTTCACTGCTCTGATTGCAGCAAGATAAGACCTAATATAGGATCTTAACTGCAATCGGTCAGATTCGGACCTGCTGGACCTCCAACAGCTCTCTAGGCCTCTCTTCCGCCACTTCATTTCCTGAAGCTCCGTGGAAAACCAGGGAGTTAATCGGGATCAGCAGCAGGTCAGAGGCCACAAAGGAACAACTCAGTCTAATGCCCCGGCGGCTGCCGTCTGCCAGGCGTCCACCAGGGTCTCCACCGAGCTGTGGGCAAAGGAGGCCGGAATTGACCCAAGCGCTGTCTGAAACCCTTCTGGGTCCATTAGGCGCCTGGGGTGGAACCATCTCATTGGTTCCACCTCCCAGCGACGAGGGGTGGCATATTGGAAGGCCAGTCGAAGGAGGAAATGATCCGTCCATGACAGGGGTTGTATAGTTGGATGCCCCCCCAGATCATTTCCCCACTGTCCCGATATGAGAACAAGGTCAAGCGTGTGTCCCCCCTCATGAGTCGGGCCCTGTATTACCTGAGTCAGGTCCATGGCCGTCATGGAAGCCATGAACTCCTGCACCACCCTTGATACCTCTCCCAGAGAAGGTAGGTTAAAATCCCCCAGCACAATGAGTCTAGGGAACTCAACTGCCACCCCCGAGAGGACATCAAGGAGGGCAGGCAGGGCTGTAGGCACGCAGCTGGGAGATAGGTATGCAAGCAACAGACCCAACTGACCCCCAGGGCCCAATCTCAAGAGAAGGGACTCACAGCCGCCTATCTGCGGGACAGTGGCCTCCCTCAGACATAAGGCCTCCCTGATCACAACTGCCACCCCCCGCCCCTGCCCTGGGCCCGAGGTTGGTGCAGCACATGGAAACCTGTTGGGTATAGGTCTCCCAAAGGGACCCCTCCCTCCGAGCCCAACCAGGTCTCCGTAATGCAAGCCAGGTCTGCGCCTTCCTCCTCAATCAATTCTCGGACGAGGGGAGCTTTGTTAACCACGGACCTGGCATTCAAATAAACCAACCTGTGTCCAGGGCCCCAGTCCTCCAAGCCCCCAGGGGTGCGGGCATGAACCAGCGGTGAGTGCCCCACAGCTAAAGATAGGGTAGCCCCCAAAAACCAATATGGCCTGCCGTCCCCACCTCTGCTGCCATTCCCCATCACCGTGGGGATTACCCCCCCACCCCATCCCCTGATACCCCAGAGGGCCCCAACCCCACCCCTCTCCCACGGCGACCCATTTCTGACCTGGACTGAGGGTATCCCAGTGGAGCCCCCTCCAATTCCAACTGGGCCCAACAACCCAACCCCTTCCCTAACCCCCTTAAAAAATGATCTAAAAATTTAACTAATGAGGCCTTAGAACTGCACTTAACAAACCTCCCCAGACCCCGACCCATACCCACGCAATGCCATCTCTCGGGATTCCAAATCTGTCCTCAAGGTAAACCAAAGAAAGTCCGGCAGGCCATATCCAGGACAGAGGGGAGTCCCTTAAGGCCTGCAACTCCACAGCCAAATAAGTCTGCATAATGCACAAGATGTAATCATACAAGGGAAAAGTGGTCAATAGATGGAAAATAAAATGTCCAGATGGTAAAAGTTCGGTCTAGCCATAATGTCCACCAGCTGGGTAGTCCAAACCCTGGGCGTCTTCTCACGACAGCCCAGGGGGCTGATGGTGAGGGCCTCCAGGACTAACCACTGCACTCTCACCGCCTGTGGAAAACTCCAGCGGTTGATTAAGGCAGATGTCATCACCAGTCAACAGGAATAGTGCACCCAACCTTTGTCCTTTCACCACAACAGGTGAGTGCACCTAAATAGATTCCCCACTGCCCTCTCACCACGGTGGGAAAAACAAACCCCGCAAAACCGGCTAAAAGCCGAAAGAAAGGGAAGGGGGAAACGGCCCTGGCAATCATCGGGTAACCAGGTCCCCGGCGGCAGGGGGGCCAAAGCCGCCCAGTGACCCACAGCCCGATCAAGAGTGGTCCTAGGCCTTCAGGCCAGCTGGCACCCCTTCCACCGGCGCCAAAACATCCAGGCCCAGGCGTCAGTGCGGAGATAAGGCAGCATGGCCGAAGAGGTAATGAGGGAACAGAAAAGGCAGCCAAACAAAAGCGGCAGACAATCTGGCCGCGGCAGTCCACAGTGGCGGCCAATCCAGAACCGGCAGCAGCCTTGGGCTCACCTCCACACCTCCAAGCCCAGTTCCAGCCACTATCAGGTCCGTCGTCCATCACTGCTGCTGCCGCCATCGCCGTTGCCCAGTTCCAAGCCGCAGCCGCCAGGATCTAAGCCGGGATCCAAGCCGATGCCCCCACCGCTGCCTCGTCACACAGCTGCCAAGTTCAGGGCTGAGTACGGAGACCACCGCCGAGATCGCCGTCAGCAATACCGCAACTCACTTGATGGGGTCCGGTCCAGCTGACATCAACCGTAACTCCGAACCTTCCGCCACCGAATTCCAGGTCGGGGGAGATGAAAACAGCCCTCTGACCTCCCTCAGGACAACAAACCAGGATTTCCCTATTACGGAGCTCTAGGCATGGGCGGGCATGCGCAAAGTAATTCTTTATCCACAAACAAATCCTTTATCCACAAACAAATCTTCTGATTTATACCCAAATTGGACATTTTAAGAAACAACCTATTGAGTAGAATGGTATTAAAAGCAGAACTATAATCCACAAATAACAGTCTTGTGTGTGTTCCCACTTGTTCCAAATGATTCAGTACAGTATGGACAACAATAGACGTAGCATCATCAGTTGATCTGTTACTCCTATATGCAAATTGGCATGGGTCCAAAGTAGATGGAAGACTAGCCTTAATGTAGGTCAACACCAGTCTCCCAAAACATTTCATGACAACAGATGTTAAAGCTACTGGTCTAGAATCATTGAGAGATACCACTACTGTCTGCTTAGGGACTGGCACTATAATGGATGTCTTCAGGCAGGTAGGGATAGAGCACTGCAACAGGGATAGATTTAAAATATCCGTGAACACTCCAGCTAACTCTGCAGCACAGTCCCTAACAACTCGTCCCATGATTCCATCTGGCCCAGCTGCCTTCCAGGTGTTAATATGCTGGAAAGTGTGTCTCACATCAGAAATCTGCCGTAGAAGTGGTTGTCTATTGATGGTAGATGTTAGTGGTGTATTATTAGTGGTAGATGCTGGAATGATGGTCGTACCTGTTTCCACCTCAAAGCAGCTGAAGAATTGATTTAGCTGCTCAGCCAAAGAATCACTACTGATAGACAAACTATTTCTTGTTCCTTTCCACTATGAGTTAGGAGTCTGGGGGTGGAGGGAGTAAAAAAAGAGAACTTTCACTTAATGTAGCCAAAAAGAGGTTTAAAAAAAATCATTCAATGAAGATACATCATGTCGATATATTAAATTGTGCTTATCTTGTTAAAGTACTCCGTCCAGTATTTCTCTTTCCAATTGAAAATAGTTATTTCATTGCTTCACTTTCATTTCCAGCGGGTGTGTAATCCACTCAAAACTTTCACTCGCTGCTTTCGGAGGGGGAAAGAAGTAACAATTCCCTCCCTCCTTCTCTCTGGACTCTCCCTTCTTCACAAAAAAAAAAACACTTCGGTGAGCTTGGCTTAAATTCTGGGTAGAAATTAGGCAGTCCTTACCCCAGTTTAAACTTCCCAGAGGCTGGTGGGAGTAGCTGCTGGTTGTTTGTGGGGGAAACAGAGAGTGAGTACCCAAGACAAGGGTAGGTTGAAATTGCCTCCATTGCATTTAAACTTCCCAGGGGCAATGGGCCAAAAATATGGGACATAATATAGATCTAGCAGACTGGGAAAAAATTTGGAACTGGAATTATAAATTAACAAGATCATCAGCCTATAAAGAAAACATCTATAAGATGTTCTAACGATGGCATCTACCCCCAATGAGTTTAGCAAAAATGTATCCCAACATGAACCCAGCATGCTGGAAGTGTAAAAAAGCACAAGGCACTTTCTACCACATGTGGTGGTCCTGGCCCAAAGCCCAAAGGTACTGGACAAGAATTAGACACTGGCAACAAGAAATAGTAAAAGAACAAATAGAATTTGAACCCGAGCTATTCATGTAAGGAATATTTAAAAAGAAATACAAGAAAAAGATTAAATGTATTTTATTACACTTATTAACTGCAGCAAGAATAACATATGCACAATGCTGGAAGCATAATAACATCCCCTCTGAGGAATTGATAATTCAAAAAATCTTGGACTGTGCCGAAATCAGGGGTGGGATTCAAATTTGTTAACAACTGGTTCTGTGGGCATGGCTTAGTTGGTGGGTGTGGCTTGGTGGTAATGTGACTGGGTGGGTGTGGTCAACTCGACATCACTCACTTCAAGGGGCACTTCTCCTCGCCTGGCCTCTCATGACAGTGGGGATGCTGCAATGGTCGTAAGTGTGAAAAACGGTCATAAGTCACTTTTTTTAGTGCCATTGTAACTTTGAATGGTCACTAAATGAACTGTTGTAAGTCAAGGATTACCTGTACAAAAATACAAAAAGCTTCTTTGCTTGCAAAAAGCTGCCCTAAATACCAATCATTAGATTAAAAATACCCGCAAGCCAGAGTTACAAATCAGGCAGGGTGCCAGAGCACCTTGAGAAATTAAAATAGTTAAAAATACAATTATAACTATCAGCAGCCAACTTTTGCTGATAAAGTGAAACCTTTTAGCAAGAAAGATCATTTAAACTCTCCAGAAAGAGCACACCCAGGAGAAGCAATCCTTAGATACATTTGCACCACTTAAAGATACCAGCTGGTCTCACTCACCTCACAAGATATCCTAAGGAAATCATCCAGGTTTAAGGAAAGGTCACATGCCCCCCAGAAAGGCAGTAAAAAAATCAGTGCCAAGCTTGCATCCTGCCTCTTGGAAGTACACCCCAAAAGGACAGTGCCAGATACCACTAAAGCAGTGAAGGAAGGCCCCCTCCCCAGATAGAAAAAGAAACCATGAGGCAGGAAAAAAATTCAAACACAATACAAATAATTAAATCACAACAGTAGCTGTTGCTTGTTAAACCAATTACCAGAACAAATAGACACAGGAACTAGCCAGATTTCTCAAACCAGTTTCTTTTCAGGAACAGAGATTAATCTTTTTCCTTCCAAACAAAGCTGAATAGGGAAAATTATCCCATCAATAAACATAGGATTAAATGTCACCAAGCATAGAATTAAACCAAAAACCAGTTTTAGACCAAAACTCCGAAAGGGTATGTAAACTCACGTTTGAATGTCAATCTTTCTAGCTAGCCAAGAAGAAGTATTTCCAGGGGAGTATTTCCTCCCAACAGCAGTGTAAAGCCTCCCTTTCAAGTATCAAGGAAAAACCTCCTTTAGAGACAGTAAGTCTAGACATATTGCCAAGAATGTAATAAGGGTGGAACTGCTTAGAAAGTTAACAAGGGGTTCTATAGAACTGGTCAGAACCAGTAGAATCCCACCCCTGGCTGAAATGGATAGATTGACTCTAAAACTAAAAGATAAAGAAGAGTCTGAATACCATGAAATTTGGGATATGTGGTATAATTGGCTAGAAAATAGGAAATAAAGAAAGTTAAGATAAGTAAACTACAGAAAAAGGTGTATAATCGTATGGTATTGTACTGTATATTAATGTAAATATTTACAAGAGATGGATATGTACAATAATGATGCTACAGTGCTGTTAATGTCATCATTAATTTTGTTTTTTAAATGTAAAAGAACAATAGAATTTATTTTTAAAAAAAATAAACTTCCCAGAGGCTGGTGGGAGGAGCTGCTGGCTGTTTGTGGGGGAGACAGAGAGTGAGTACCCAAGACAAAGGGAGTGGCCCGTGTGCCTAATAGCATGTGAATCATATAACTATAAACCAAAAATAGCAATAATATATTCAGGGGTAGTGTGCTTGAGATTGTGATTTTATTTTAGCTCAAAATGACCAGCTTAGTTCAATGTAATACTTGTTTTGCAGCTGTGTTTCGCAGTACTCTTTTCAAATTTGGATACTGTCCTTTTTGTAAACAAATTACTAGTATAAATGGACAGATTACCTATCTAGAGTCTCTAATCTGTGCTCTCCAAGCAGAAATTAGATGCCCAATCCAGCAATACCAGTCTATTGAGCTGCCGCCCTATCAGCCCCCTCTACTACAAAGATCTTGCAGGAAAAGGGCAGTATGGACAACCATGGGATCTGGTAGGGTGAGAGCTGTGGACCATAAACACAAAGCTTTTGCTGTGTCCCAGCATAACAAATACAGTGCCCTTGTGGACCTTAATAGGAACACTAAAGTGACAGGTCAAGGTAGTTGTGATAATGATAACTCAAATAAGTAGGGGATAGTGGTCTGAGAAAAAGAACATACTTTGGAAAGGGGAAAGTGTGAATCAGACATTAGACATCTGTAGCGATGCCGGACACTCATGAAATAAATAGACAGAGACCAGGTTCTCGGGATGAGTGACCCCCACTTCATGTTGAGACCACTCTTTTATTTGCCCCTTCCTACATCTTGCACAATTAGTCACATGAAGGTAAAAACAAATTCATCTTGTGCTTAAGCAAGCATAATATTATTATAACATGTAGCAGATAAAACCACATCCCTATTCTCATGCTTGCTATTGCTGAATCACTTTTTCTAAACTGCTAGCCTGACAATCTTTTTCCTACATCTCCCCCTTTTTTATTTATTACTGCAGAACGGTTAAATCTAAATATTCTTCATTTTCCTCCAGCACCACTGTGGACCGTCTGTCCTCCTCACTGACTTGCAATGCTTTACGGGGTTCCACATAAACATCCTCGGACATATTGATATCTTGGTAAAGTTTTTCTGCAAAGCCGATTTCTTTAAACTTTTCTTTAAACAAGTAGCTACCATACTGATTAAATTTGGAAAACATTGCAGGAAACAACATACCCCCACTAACAATCCAGCCACTAGGATCAATATTTTTACAAATCCTGCCATCCACCAGGTAGCCATGACCACAAGGCTCCCCATATGTCCATAGCATTTTCCTCCGCGGGCGTCACCAGCGGATTATGTTTTATCATATCCTCCATATGCTGAATAGTATGAGTGATATTGGGGCCGTTGTCATGGATATAAGTACAACACATAGCGCCTAGCAATGCACAAACCCCTCCTTTAGTGGCCAAAAGATAATCCAAAGCATATCTATTTTGCAGTATGACTGTTCTAACCTCCTGCATTTCTTGATTGATGGCTTTAAGGGTTTTTATTGTAAAATTGAACATATGAGTTGTCCAATTGTTAAGTTTATGTAGATCCCGGTAATTCATGGCTGCCCCTAGATTAGGTTGTAATCCTCTAGCTAACTGAGTAGACCAACTCCTCCCAGAGTTAACCCGAGTCCAAAGATGGAACTTCTCTCTTGTTACGCAGTCGTAATCCCTTAGGCAAACTTTGATTCACCCAAACTGCCGGTGAAACCCATCCTAAAGCACATGTCCCAAACCACCCTCCAGGAATCTCAGGGTATGCGTTATGTCCACATAGCCACCACACTTCTCCTAAATACAAAGGCAATGATTTGTTCACCGCCCATGTAGCATTAGCCTGTGTGATTATCATTCCTATTACCTGGCACATGTGTGCATTAAGAAACTTCCCTGTTTTCTGCTTACAGGATGTTGTGGTTGTTCCTTGGATTATATCACCCTTTGTACAGGTCAGGTTATGCTGTATACATTCACAATCCAGTACAATTAAAATTGCAGCTTTGCCTGAGTATAGGCAGGGTTAGTAGAGCATACTATGAGTACATTTGTCCATAAATGTAGCTGCAAAATTTGTGCAAGCAGCAAGCAAAAGGTTACAGTTTGTGGTTATGTGGTTGGAACAGGATATGCAGAAACAGACAGCGCAGCTACATTCTCCACTGCTAATTTCCTTGTATGTGGTTCAGCTTTTACAGAAGCCTGCTAACAAAAGCAATTAATGATTTTATAGCAACATCTCCTCCGTTTTTGCATTTTCAAAGATAGTCGTTTCCTTCTTCCTCGTAGGGTGCGAAGGGTGTTTTGTGCAAGGAGATGTCTTCAAGGGTCTGGTCAGTGGTGTCATCATCTTCATCCTCACTGCTCATGGTGAAGAGATTTTGTTCTGATACATTATCCTGTGGCACGAGTTGATAGGTGCTGCATACTGGGCGAGCAACGGGGCAGTGTATGGAGACAGTAGAGGGCTGAGAGGTCCAGATGAACAAGGTCAACTAGGTGACTTCCTCGGTTCCTAGCTTGAAGGAGGCATGTGGAACAGGGTCGGCAAGCAGGACAGCAGAGGAGACCAGAAGGCACAGAAGTACAGGAAACATCTCCGCCAAATGCTGTGGCTTGTGGCTCAAGGTTACTTCACAAGGTAGGGTCTGGTGTGTCTGATAGGAACCCAAAGCACTCTGTCAGGTAGTTGGATGGCTGCATAACCTCACCCCAGGTGATGAGATCGGCGGCCCTTTCCAAGTCAGGTCAGGTAGGCAACGATAGTACACCTGTGGTTTGGGTAAATCTGCAGAAGAGGGAGAGGAAAAATGGTGCTCTACAGCGGTAGTTAGCGGGTGGCCGGTTAGATTAACAAAATTCAGAGTATATAAGCATAGGTTCAGGGTATTTTGTATCGCTGGGAGGCCAGGGTTTTTTTTTTTTTCCCCTGTTTCAAATATCGATTGAGTGCATGTTTAAGTGTCTGGTTGGCGCGCTCTGCCAAGGCTTGGCCCTGGCTATTGTAAGGTATTCCAAATTTGTGAATAATATCCCATCGATTACAAAACTCTGACATGGCAGAGCTTGTGTACGCAGGACCATTATCAGTTTTTAGCTCTTTTGGGCGTCCCAACGATGCAAAGGTTCGAATACAGTGATTGAGCACATGTTTAGAGGCTTCGCCTCTCTGAGAAGTGGCTATAATAAACCCTGAAAACATATCAATGGAAACATGTAGATATTTCCAGGGGGCAAAAGGAGCATATTGGGTAACATCCATTTGCCATATTTGGCAGGCCTGTGTGCCTCTGGGGTTGACTCCCATAGGAATAGCAATAGCCTGCTGACTACAAGTGGGGCATTGTTGCCGAATGGCCACTGCCTCAGCAGCTGTAATACCAAATTGTTTAATGAGCACTTTTGTATTTTTGTGAAAGTATGAGTGGCTTTCCCAAGGTGTTACAGGTTGTAAAGGCAAGATCAAATGCGGCTGCATCGTCTGCCCTATTGTTACCTTCTTGGAGCACACCAGGGAAAGGTTGGTGGCTCCTAATATGAGCAACAAAAAATGGACAATTTCTTTCTGCAATTAGGGACTGCAGAGTACAAAATAATGCCAATAAATCAGGTTCAATAGATGGCGATAGGTATGAGCCAAATATTGTTAAAACAATTTGAGAAACATACAAGCTATCAAGAATCAAATTAATTGGGACTTTAGAAAAAGCTGAAATGCCAAAATTGCAGCGGCCAATTCAGCACGCTGTGCAGATTTTGTGGTGGCGTTGTTTTTGTCTTAAAAGGATTAAAGAGGGGTTTGGAGATAGCTTGCAGGTATGGTTTCAGGAGAAAGAAAAATAACACATCAGTATTGCAGTTACTAAACAGATAAATCAGTTTCAACAAAATGGAGACACAACAGATGAGAAAAGGAAAAACTGAATTCAAATGCTTCAGGAAAAGGATGAACAGATAAAATCATTTAAACACACAGTAAATGCAAGGATGAAACTTTTCTTGTAAATGAACTTAGAACATTTGTTAATAACCCTGGGTTTTTCTTAAAAGCACAGAGAGGAGAAAATTTAACTCTTCCTCATCCAGTCCAATTGGCCAGATCAGACCAGAAGAAGACAATCTCTCAGTGTTTTTAATTCTTAACAATTTAAAAATTAATATCCGAAGGGATCAGAGATACTTAACAGTTGCAACAGTTACCTCTAGAACACACAAAGTCTTAGACACACACACGTGTGCGCGCGCACACATACCCACACACAAAGACACAGAGGAAAATAAAACTCTGAGGTTTACACACACACACTGATCATTCCCACAATAAATCTCTCAGTTAAATTGGGGAAGGCATAAATCTTAAGGAACAAACCATATGGTAGCATAGAAGATAAAGAGACAGATCTTTTAAGACTTTTAGAGGCAGAAGCACGATGTGGAGCACTTGAACTCCTGCTGCATTTTGAGTATACTCCATATTGTAAACATTACTACCTGCTTTCACAGCTGCCTCTAGAAGTTGAGCTAAATCTAATGCTGACCCGGATGCCACCAATGGTGTTAACAGTCGCTTACAGTCCACATTTGCATTTTCAACTGCTAGTTTTAAAAGCAACTCCTCTTGGGCTTGTGGGTTATTAATTTGTCGCTCAATGGCTAGTTTTAACCTATCAATAAAAGTCCCATAATTTTCCCCATTTTGTTGTTTAATGTTAGCAAAACTCTTTCCTCCTTCTTTTCCTTCCACTTTACTTAATGCCACCAAGACGGCCAAAATAATAATTGGATAAGCTTCATCAGGCAAATCTTTCTGTTGATCTACTGCAGTGAATTGCCCTGACCCATAGATTTGATCTGGAATAATTTGTGCTGTCCCTCTGGCAAGGGCTTGTTGCTTATAGTGAAAGTCAAATACTACATATTGGGAGGGAGTAAGTAGCATTTTAAATAAAGCCTTCCAATCTGCGGGTATCATAAGATTCCCCAATCCCAAAGCTTCTAACAAAGCCTTGGTATAATGACTATGTATGCCATAATCGGCAGTTGCCTGTTTTATCTGTTTTAATGCACTCAAAGGGACCGGCTTCCAAAGCCTTTGAGGATTCAGTTGTGCATCCATTTGTACTTGAACAGGGAACGCTTCCAACCTTCCACATCTTCTAACCCAAACTCTCCTTTTCTAACCCTTCCAAGATAGTTTGCTGGATAGGCGATACTAATCCCTTTCCCCAATCCTTCCATTTGTCGAGTTGATGTTCAGTGGGGGGAAACTCTGGTGCTGATGGTGATCTAATGACTGAGGCAGCCCACCACACCGTGATTTACTCTCCTCCTTTGGCTGAACTACTTGAGGAGAATATGGGGTAACTCTTCCCCTATTAAAGATGTCAATTCCATAGGATTTTCATGTGTAATTAAAATCTCCATCAATTTTCTCCACGCCACCAACTGCTCTGCTGGAGCCCTGGGCGATGCATGGCTTTCCCAATTTTCTTCCATGTTGATACCTGAAGACTACCTGCCTCGGGGTAGCTTGGGAATTGTTGCCATAAATATATTAATAACTTTCTAATGTCTTTTCTGTGAATCTTAATCCCAACACTTTTAACAGAGTCCGCTAACTTCTCTAATTCCTGGATATGCTGTTCCTGCACCCCAGAGAGTTTTCCTCCCATACTGCACTGTGATCAGTTCTGTCCAGCAGAACTGATGAGAGCTCATATACCTTCGGTGAGCAATATAGAAGAGGGATACGTACCTGACCGTAATCAGATCACGTCGGGTCACCACTTGTAGCGATGCGGACACTCATGAAATAAATAGACAGAGACCAGGTTCTCGGGATGAGTGACCCCACTTCATGTTGAGACCACTCTTTTATTAGCCCTTCCTACATCTTGCACAATTAGTCACATGAAGGTAAAACAAATTCATCTTGTGCTTAAGCAAGCATAATATTATTATAACATGTAGCAGATAAAACCACATCCCTATTCTCATGCTTGCTATTGCTGAATCACTTTTTCTAAACTGCCTAGCCTGACAATCTTTTTCCTACAGACATCAGACACACAGAAGAGCAAGGTTATCCAAAAAGAGAAGCCATCTTCTGGTTGGTGATTCAATTGTAAGGGATTCAAATTTAGAAAGGATACGGAGGTTTTGAAAGAAGTCAGTGTCTGCCAGTGCACTGCCAGCAGAGACAATAGGTATTCTTAAGTAGTCAAGAATGCCAGTAAGGACCTGTATGTTGATGCTATTATACATCTTGGTACAAATGATCTGTCCCAGAAGGATGTACTTTGTTGTGCAGAAAGAAGACTTCCAGAGCTTGGGGTATGAACTTAGTAGTATGGGTTGTAGGCTTATCTTTCAGAGGTTTTACCATTATAAAAGGAACAAAAAAGTGAAAGCCAGCGTGTAGCAGAGTTTAATGTGTGGCTAAAGGAGTGGTGTAAAAGGGAAGGCTTTGGTTTTATTAGTCATGATGTCTGCAGCTGGTCTAATGACAAAACTGTACAAAAGAGATGGTTTGCATCCCTCAGAAGAAAGGACTGAGTTACTTAGCATTAAATTCCAGATTTTCTGGATAAACATTTAAACTGAACAGTGGGGACAGAGAAGTGATACAGACCATTTCTGTCCCCAGCAAACTAAAATTAACGGGTTACCAATGCATGTAACATAGAAGTTTGTGTAGGTAAGATTGTCAACCTTACTGTTAAGCAAAACCAAGCATTTAATAGCGAGTGCCATACCATGTGCACTAATCAGACAGTGTCAAGAAAGTAGGGGCAGTCAGGCACAACACAGGTTATGTAGACAGTAAACACAGTGTCAGACATAAAGACCTCAAGTGCCTATTACAAATGCAACAAAGACTGGGGAACAAACAGGGTAACTCAAACTACTAATACATGAGGTAGATATGATATAGTTGGAATAACAGAAACTTGGTGGATGAAACCCATGATTGGAACATACTGGTAGAAGGATACAAACTGTTCAAAACCAGACCCCATAAAAAGCAGGTGGAGTTGTACTGTATGTAAAGGATCACTATATTGCTACAGAAATGAATGAAACCAAAGATGACAACCTCTAGAATGCATATGGGTCAATATGAAAGAAAAAAAAGAATGGCATGGCCATAGGTGTATATTATAGGCCACCAATCAAGCAGAAAAAATGATGTCTTTTGCCAACCAACTAACAAACATATGCAGGAACACACAACAATAGTAATGGGGGACTTCAATTATCCTGATATCAATTGGAAACCTAATTCTGCCCCAAGTGAGAAATCAAACAGATTCCTAACCAACCTAGCTGGCAACTTTGTTGTCCAAAGGTAGAGGATGAACTAGAGGGACAGCCACACTGGACTTAATTCTTACAAACAGAGAAGAAGTGATAGGGGAGCTTGAAATTGCAGGAACCTTGGGTGAGAGTGACCATGTCATACTAGAACTCAACATAACACAAACACAAGCAATAGAACATAATGACACCAGAGTCTTGGATTTTAAAAGAGCTGATTTTTAATAAACTCAGGAGACTTGGGAAAGATTCCATGAATGAAAATCCTAAAGGGAAAAACAACCTCAAGAATCTTGGGAAACTCTGAAAAAGTATGATCATAGAAGCCCAGACCAGCACAATTTACGAACTGAGAAAGAAAAACAAGAAATCCAAGAAGAACCAGCATGGCTGCACAAAGATCTCTCTGGCAAATTGAAAGAAAAAAGGACAAGTACAAAAA
>SOZL01001419.1:47518-57608 GCA_009733165.1 Naja naja
CGATGCGGACACTCATGAAATAAATAGACAGAGACCAGGTTCTCGGGATGAGTGACCCCACTTCATGTTGAGACCACTCTTTTATTAGCCCCTTCCTACATCTTACACAATTAGTCACATGAAGGTAAAAACAATTCATCTTGTGCTTAAGCAAGCATAATATTATTATAACATGTAGCAGATAAAACCACATCCCTATTCTCATGCTTGCTATTGCTGAATCACTATTGCTAAACTGCTAGCCTGACAATCTTTTTCCTACATCTCCCCTTTTTATTTATTACTGCAGAACGGTTAAATCTAAATATTCTTCATTTTCCTCCAGCACCACTGTGGACCGTCTGTCCTCCTCCTTGACTTGCAATGCTTTCAGGGGTTCCACATAAACATCCTCGGACATATTGATATCTTGGTAAAGTTTTTTCTGCAAAGCGTTTCTTTAAACTTTTCTTTAAACAAGTAGCTACCATACTTATTAAATTTGGAAAACATTGCAGGCAACAACATACCCCCACTAACAATCCAGCCACTAGGATCAATATTTTTACAAATCCTGCCATCCACCTTAGGTAGCCATGACCACAAGGCTCCCCATATGTCCATAGCATTTTCCTCCTGAGGCGTCCCAGCGGATTATGTTTTATCATATCCTCCATATGCTGAATAGTATGAGTGATATTGGGGCGTTGTCATGGATATAAGTACAACACATAGCCTAGCAATGCACAAACCCCTCCTTTAGCGGCCAAAAGATAATCCAAAGCATATCTATTTTGCAGTATGACTGTTCTAATCTCCTGCATTTCTTGATTGATGGCTTTAAGGGTTTTTATTGTAAAATTGAACATATGAGTTGTCCAATTGTTAAGTTTATGTAGATCCCGGTAATTCATGGCTGCCCCTAGATTAGGTTGTAATCCTCTAGCTAACTGAGTAGACCAACTCCTCCCAGAGTTAACCCGAGTCCAAAGATGGAACTTCTCTTGTTGCATGACGTAATCCCTTAGGCAAACTTTGATTCACCCAAACTGCCGGTGAAACCCATCCTAAAGCACATGTCCCAAACCACCCTCCAGGAATCTCAGGGTATCGTTATGTCCACATAGCCACCACACTTCTCCTAAATACAAAGGCAATAATTTGTTCACCGCCCATGTAGCATTAGCCTGTGTGATTATCATTCCTATTACCTGGCACATGTGTGCATTAAGAAACTTCCCTGTTGTCTGCTTACAGGATGTTGTGGTTGTTCCTTGGATTATATCACCCTTTGTACAGGTCAGGTTATGCTGTATACATTCACAATCCCGAGTACAATTAAAAATTGCAGCTTTGCCTGAGTATAGGCAGGGTTAGTAGAGCATACTATGAGTACATTTGTCCATAAATGTAGCTGCAAAATTTGTGCAAGCAGCAAGCAAAGGTTACAGTTTGTGTTATGTGGTTGGAACAGGATATGCAGAAACAGACAGACGCGCAGCTACATTCTCCACTGCTAATTTCCTTGTATGTGGTTCAGCTTTTGAAGCCTGCTAACAAAAAGCAATTAATGATTTTATAGCAACATCTCCTCCGTTTTGTTTTTCAAAGATAGTCGTCTCCTTCTTCCTCGTAGGGTGCGAAGGGTGTTTTGTGCAAGGAGATGTCTTCAAGGGTCTGGTCAGTGGTGTCATCATCTTCATCCTCACTGCTCATGGTGAAGAGATTTTGTTCTGATACATTATCCTGTGGCACGAGTTGATAGGTGCTGCATACTGGGCAGCGGGGCAGTGGATGGAGACAGTAGGGGCTGAGAGGTCCAGATGGACAAGGTCAACCAGGTGACTTCCTCGGTTCCTAGCTTGAAGGAGGCATGTGGAACAGGGTCGGCAAGCAGGACAGCAGAGGAGACCAGAAGGCACAGAAGTACAGGAAACATCTCCGCCAAATGCTGTGGCTTGTGGCTCAAGGTTACTTCACAAGGTAGGGTCTGGTGTGTCTGGTAGGAACCCAAAGCACTCTGTCAGGTAGTTGGATGGCTGCATAACCTCACCCCAGGTGATGAGATCGGCGGCCTTTCCAAGTCAGGTCAGGTAGGCAATGATAGTACACCTGTGGTTTGGGTAAATCTGCAGAAGAGGGAGAGGAAAAATGGTGCTCTACAGCGGTAGTTAGCGGGTGGCGGTTAGATTAACAAAATTCAGAGTATATAAGCATAGGTTCAGGGTATTTTGTATCGCTGGGAGGCCAGGGGTTTTTCCCTGTTTCAAATTTCGATTGAGTGCATGTTTAAGTGTCTGGTTGCGCTCTGCCAAGGCTTGGCCCTGGCTATTGTAAGGTATTCCAAATTTGTGAATAATATCCCATCGATTACAAAACTCTGACATGGCAGAGCTTGTGTACAGGACCATTATCAGTTTTTAGCTCTTTTGGGCGTCCCAACGATGCAAAGGTTCGAATACAGTGATTGAGCACATGTTTAGAGGCTTCGCCTCTCTGAGGAGTGGCCATAATAAACCCTGAAAACGTATCAATGGAAACATGTAGATATTTCCAGGGGGCAAAAGGAGCATATTGGGTAACATCCATTTGCCATATTTGGCAGGCCTGTGTGCCTCTGGGGTTGACTCCCATAGGAATAGCAATAGCCTGCTGACTACAAGTGGGGCATTGTTGCCGAATGGCCACTGCCTCAGCAGCTGTAATACCAAATTGTTTAATGAGCACTTTTGTATTTTTGTGAAAGTATGAGTGGCTTTCCCAAGGTGTTACAGGTTGTAAAGGCAAGATCAAATCGCGCTGCATCGTCTGCCCTATTGTTACCTTCTTGGAGCACACCAGGGAAAGGTTGGTGGCTCCTAATATGAGCAACAAAAATGGACAATTTCTTTCTGCAATTAGGGACTGCAGAGTACAAAATAATGCCAATAAATCAGGTTCAATAGATGGCGATAGGTATGAGCCAAATATTGTTAAAACAATTTGAGAAACATACAAGCTATCAAGAATCAAATTAATTGGGACTTTAGAAAAAGCTGAAATGCCAAAATTGCAGCGGCCAATTCAGCACGCTGTGCAGATTTTTGTGGTGGCGTTGTTTTTGTCTTAAAAGGATTAAAGAGGGGTTTGGAGATAGCTTGCAGGTATGGTTGCAGGAGAAAGAAAAATAACACATCAGTATTGCAGTTACTAAACAGATAAATCAGTTTCAACAAAATGGAGACACAACAGATGAGAAAAGGAAAAAAACTGAATTCAAATGCTTCAGGAAAAGGATGAACAGATAAAATCATTTAAACACACAGTAAATGCAAGGATGAAACTTTTCTTGTAAATGAACTTAGAACATTTGTTAATAACCCTGGGTTTTTCTTAAAAGCACAGAGAGGAGAGAAAATTTAACTCTTCCTCATCCGGTCCAATTGGCCAGATCAGACCAGAAGAAGACAATCTCTCAGTGTTTTTAATTCTTAACAATTTAAAATTAATATCCGAAGGGATCAGAGACACTTAACAGTTGCAACAGTTACCTCTAGAACACACAAAGTCTTAGACACACACACGTGCTTGTAGCACACATACCCACACACAAAGACACAGAGGAAAATAAAACTCTGAGGTTTACACACACACACTGATCATTCCCACAATAAATCTCTCAGTTAAATTGGGGAAGGCATAAATCTTAAGGAACAAACCATATGGTAGCATAGAAGATAAAGAGACAGATCTTTTAAGACTTTTAGAGGCAGAAGCACGATGTGGAGCACTTGAACTCCTGCTGCATTTTGAGTATACTCCATATTGTAAACATTACTACCTGCTTTCGCAGCTGCCTCTAGAAGTTGAGCTAAATCTAATGCTGACCGGATGCCACCAATGGTGTTAACAGTCGCCACAGTCCACATTTGCATTTTCAACTGCTAGTTTTAAAAGCAACTCCTCTTGGGCTTGTGGGTTATTAATTTGTCGCTCAATGGCTAGTTTTAACCTATCAATAAAAGTCCCATAATTTTCCCCATTTTGTTGTTTAATGTTAGCAAAACTCTTTCCTCCTTCTTTTCCTTCCACTTTACTTAATGCCACAAAGGCGGCCAAAATAATAATTGGATAAGCTTCATCAGGCAAATCTTTCTGTTGATCTACTGCAGTGAATTGCCCTGACCCATAGATTTGATCTGGAATAATTTGTGCTGTCCCTCTGGCAAGGGCTTGTTGCTTATAGTGAAAGTCAATACTACATATTGGGAGGGAGTAAGTAGCATTTTAAATAAAGCCTTCCAATCTGCGGGTATCATAAGATTCCCCAATCCCAAAGCTTCTAACAAAGCCTTGGTATAATGACTATGTATGCCATAATCGGCAGTTGCCTGTTTTATCTGTTTTAATGCACTCAAAGGGACCGGCTTCCAAAGCCTTTGAGGATTCAGTTGTGCATCCATTTGTACTTGAACAGGGAACGCTTCCAAGCCTTCCACATCTTCTAACCCAAACTCTCCCTTTTCTAACCCTTCCAAGATAGTTTGCTGGATAGGCGATGCTAATCCCTTTCCCCCCAATCCTTCCATTTGTCGGAGTTGATGTTCAGTGGGGAAACTCTGGTGCTGATGGTGATCTAATGACTGAGGCAGCCCACCACACCGTGATTTACTCTCCTCCTTTGGCTGAACTACTTGAGGAGAATATGGGGTAACTCTTCCCCTATTAAAGATGTCAATTCCATAGGATTTTCATGTGTAATTAAAATCTCCATCAATTTTCTCCACGCCACCAACTGCTCTGCTGGAGCCCTGGCTTGATGCATGGCTTTCCCAATTTTCTTCCATGTTGATACCTGAAGACTACCTGCCTCGGGGTAGCTTGGGAATTGTTGCCATAAATATATTAATAACTTTCTAATGTCTTTTCTGTGGATCTTAATCCCAACACTTTTAACAGAGTCCGCTAACTTCTCTAATTCCTGGATATGCTGTTCCTGCACCCCAGAGAGTTTTCCCCCATACTGCACTGTGATCAGTTCTGTCCAGCAGAACTGATGAGAGCTCATATACCTTCGGTGAGCAATATAGAAGAGGATACGTACCTGACCGTAATCAGATCACGTCGGTCACCACTTGTAGCGATGCGGACACTCATGAAATAAATAGACAGAGACCAGGTTCTCGGGATGAGTGACCCCACTTCATGTTGAGACCACTCTTTTATTTGCCCCTTCCTACATCTTGCACAATTAGTCACATGAAGGTAAAAACAAATTCATCTTGTGCTTAAGCAAGCATAATATTATTATAACACGTAGCAGATAAAACCACATCCCTATTCTCATGCTTGCTATTGCTGAATCACTTTTTCTAAACTGCTAGCCTGACAATCTTTTTCCTACAGACATCAGACACACAAGAAGAGCAAGGTATCCAAAAAGAGAAGCCATCTTCTGGTTGGTGATTCAATTGTAAGGGATTCAAATTTAGGAAAGGATACGGAGGTTTTGAAAGAAGTCAGGTGTCTGCCAGGTGCTACTGCCAGCAGAGACAAGAGGCGTATTCTTAAGGTAGTCAAGAATGCCAGTAAGGACTGTGATGTTGATGCTATTATACATCTTGGTACAAATGATCTGTCCCAGAAGGATGTACTTTGTGTGCAGAAAGACTTCCAGAGCTTGGGGTATGAACTTAGTAGTATGGGTTGTAGGCTTATCTTTTCAGAGGTTTTACCAGTATAAAAGGAACAAAAAGTGAAAGGCCAGCGTGTAGCAGAGTTTAATGTGTGGCTAAAGGAGTGGTGTAAAAGGGAAGGCTTTGGTTTTATTAGTCATGATGTCTGCAGCTGGTCTAATGAAAAACTGTACAAAAGAGATGGTTTGCATCCCTCAGAGAAAGGGACTGAGTTACTTAGCATTAAATTCACAGATTTTCTGGATAAACATTTAAACTGAACAGTGGGGACAGAGAATTGATACAGACCATTTCTGTCCCCAGCAAACTAAAATTAACAGGGTTACCAATGCATGTAACATAGAAGTTTGTGTAGGTAAGATTGTCAACCTTACTGTTAAGCAAAACCAAGCATTTAATAGCGAGTGCCATACCATGTGCACTAATCAGACAGGTGTCAAGAAAGTAGGGGCAGTCAGGCACAACACAGGTTATGTAGACAGTAAACACAGTGTCAGACATAAAGACCTCAAGTGCCTATATACAAATGCACAAAGACTGGGGAACAAACAGGGTGAACTCAAACTACTAATACATGAAGGTAGATATGATATAGTTGGAATAACAGAAACTTGGTGGGATGAAACCCATGATTGGAACATACTGGTAGAAGGATACAAACTGTTCAAAAAAACCAGACCCCATAAAAGAGCAGGTGGAGTTGTACTGTATGTAAAGGATCACTATATTGCTACAGAAATGAATGAAACCAAAGATGAAAACCTCCTAGAATGCATATGGGTCAATATGAAAGAAAAAAAAAGAATGGCATGGCCATAGGTGTATATTATAGGCCACCCAATCAAGCAGAAAAAATAGATGTCTTTTTTGCCAACCAACTAACAAACATATGCAGGAAACACACAACAATAGTAATGGGGGACTTCAATTATCCTGATATCAATTGGAAACCTAATTCTGCACCAAGTGAGAAATCAAACAGATTCCTAACCAACCTAGCTGGCAACTTTGTTGTCCAAAAGGTAGAGGATGGAACTAGAGGGACAGCCACACTGGACTTAATTCTTACAAACAGAGAAGAAGTGATAGGGGGAGCTGAAATTGCAGGAACCTTGGGTGAGAGTGACCATGTCATACTAGAACTCAACATAACACAAACACAAGCAATAGAACATAATGACACCAGAGTCTTGGATTTTAAAAGAGCTGATTTTAATAAACTCAGAGAGAACTTGGGAAAGATTCCATGAATGAAAATCCTAAAGGGAAAAACAACTCAAGAATCTTGGGAAACTCTGAAAAGTATGATCATAGAAGCCCAGACCAGCACAATACGACTGAGAAAGAAAAACAAGAAATCCAAGAAGAAACCAGCATGGCTGCACAAAGATCTCTCTGGCAAATTGAAAGAAAAAAGGACAAGTACAAAAAATGGAAAGAGGGACATACAACTAAGGCAGGATATCAGCAGATAGCCAGAATCTGCAAAGACGAAGTCAGGAAAGCAAAGGCTCAGAACGAACAAAGACTTGCAACAAAAGTCAAAGATAATAAAAAAAAGTTTCTTCCAACATATAAATAACAAGAAAAAAATCAAGGAAACAGCCAGTCCACTGAGGAGAGAAGATGGCAAGGAAGTAACAGGCAACAGAGAGAAAGCAGAACTGCTTAACTCATTCTTCACACAAAAACAAACTATAGCTCAACCCACCAAAAACATAATTGTAATAGACAGTCCAGAAATAAAAGTTAAAATAAGCAAAAAAATAGTAAGAGAACACCTGTCTGATCTTGATGAACACAAATCACCAGGGCCTGACAGATTACATCTCAGAGTTTTAAAGGAGCTGGCAGAGATTGTTATGTATGTAGGTTTAAATGTTATTGGTTTATTTTGAACTGTTCTTGTAAAATGTCAAATGGGATTGGTTTAAATAGTGCGGAAAAAACCCTGCACTCCCATTGGCTGGCAACTACGGCTGCTGGCTATAAGAAGCAGCCGTAGCCCAGCCAAGTCGGGTCCATTCGAGCTGTAGTCACTTAATAAACTCTTCACTGAAGCTCTTCGCGTCTGACTCTTCATGCAAACTTAACACTGGCGATGAAGGTGGGATTTCCCTGAAGAAGAGACAACGCGGAAGACAAGCAGAAGAGCGAGATGGCTGCGCTCACCCCCAGCCCCCTTCGATCTGGCGGCGGAAGACTGGGAATCGTATGGATCACTTCCAGATGTACTTGGAAGGAAACGACCTCGCGATATCCCGAGAAGCGGAAGAGGCGGTATTTCTCACGCACTGCAGTCCTGCAGTCTTCAAGATGGCGGCGTTGGCGGAGCTGCAGACTGAAGGTAATGGAATGGCCTGATTTGGAAAAGCTTTTAAGAGCCCATTACGCCCCACAAGTATCGTGCCTCATTAAGAGACTGTTTTACCGTCGGGATCAAGGGGAAAGCGAAAATGTTAACGACTTCGTGGCAAGTTTAAGGGACATTGGGGGTGCTTGTGACTTTACCAACTTAGAAGAGGCCATGCGTGATCGGTTTGTTCTAGGCCTCAAAGATAAGGTCTTACAAAGCAAACTGTTAATGAAACCTAAGATCACGTTTAAGGAGGCCATAGAGGAAGCTGTTTCAGCGGAAGCCACCAAGTCCTCAGCAGCGGCCATGAAAAAAGATTAACAAGGCCTCAAGCCATTCTGATGTGGAAAAATCCACAACAACCCATTGCAAGCAAATAGACTCTGATTCAGATTGCAGTGAGGTGGAGGAGGGGATTTTTAGACTCAGAATGGAGAAGAAGAAAAAGACCCTGGAAAAAGAGGCAAGAATTTTATTGCAGAGGCTGTGGGGGGCACCCCCGCACTGAATGCAAGTTTTTAGACACCATCTGCCTACGTTGTGAGAAAAGGGGTCACCTAGCCAGAGTCTGCAAATCATCCAGAACTCCACCTAGTAGGAAGAAATTCCCTGAAAAGGATTTCAAGCCCAACAACTTCATTGAAAAGATGGGGTGCAACTCAGAAACAAATGGGAAGAATGAAACTCATCAAACAATCACCATTGGTCATTCTTCACCCTTGAGAAGCAGAAAAGTACATGTGAAGGTATTCATTGAAGGAAGGCCTTGCCAAATGGAAGTGGACTCAGGCTCTTATTTATCTATGGTGTCATGGGACACTATTCACAGGCTACTTCCCAACATTCAGAAGAAACATTTCCAGAAGCAAGCACTGACTCTTAAAGACTACCAAGGGAACAAGATTCCAGTAGTTGGAGAAAGAGATTTCAACGTGAAGTTTAACCACACCAAACGTTTGCCCTGACCATTGTGGACAAGCTTGCTGGGACTTGAGTGGTTCAATCCACTAGGCATCGAGGTGACTGGCATCAATCACGTGAGCAACTCTGAATGGGAGGAGGCCTTGAAGTCTGAGTTTCCAGAGGTCTTCAGCGAAGGATTGGGCAAGTATATGGGGACCCCTATCACTTTCAACCTAGATCCCAGGTGCCCATCGTTTTAAAGCCCAGGAGGTTCCATTTGCTTTAAAGGAAAAAATTGATGCACAATTAGACAAGTTAATTGCTCAAGGGGTTTTAGAGCCCACTGACCACTCACTCCAGATGGGAGACACCCATAGTCACACCAGTCAAGGCTGATGGGTCAGTAAAATCTGTGGAGACTATAAGGACACTGAACCATGCGCTGCAGCAGAGTGCATATCCAGTTCCAGTTGTGCATCATCTGTTACATTCACTTGGCAGAGGTACAGTCTTTGCCAAATTGGACTTGGCCCAGGCATATCAACAACAACAGTTGATGATGCCACTGCAGAGGCCCAAACCATTGTGACTCATAGAGGTGCCTTCAAATGTAAAGGTTACAATTTGGAGTAAGCGTGGCACCAGGCATCTTTCAAAGCCTTATGGAAAGAATGCTCAGGACTGCCAGGGGTGATGCCTTACTTTGATGATGTGTTAATCTCTGCTGAAAATGACACTCAGCTACAAGAAAGACTCAAGAGAAGTCCTTACCAGATTCAGGAAAGCGGGGTTAAAGATCCAAGGAAAAAAATGCACACTTAAGACTGCAGGGGTTGAGTTCCTGGGCTACATGATTGACAAGCATGGCATCCACCTACTGATGCCAAGGTTAAAGCAATCAAGAAGCCCCTAGACCTAATGCAAAACAGATTTGCAAGCCTTCCTTGGACTTATTAACTTTTATCACATGTTCCTACCTCAAAAAACCATTGCTGAACCTTTGCACAGATTACTGAATAAGAAGTCTGTTTGGGTCTGGGGAGGGGGAGGAAGAACAATCAGCATAACAATTATTAAAAGAAATAATCCGTCTGATGCTGTACTGATACAGTTCTCTGAGAATTTGCCTGTTGTCCTGACTTGTGATGCATCCTTCTTTTTGGAGTGGGGGGGTTGA
>SOZL01001421.1:2621-43242 GCA_009733165.1 Naja naja
CCTGGCATAGCTGATCGCTGGAACAGCTGATCATCAGGAGGAAAAAAAAGAAATACCAATTCAGCCAAAACGGTAGCTGTTTTATTTACTAATCGTTCGCCGAACTGGGCCAAACCGTAGAATACCACCACTGATCTATGGGACCTATTATATCTGCTTATTATACTCAGGTAGAAAAGATGTCTTAGACAGTGACATTTTCTTTCAGGTTCTCACCATGCCTCAGAGACACAATCTGCCTGGATTAATTATGGCTGTGTCATCTGCTATAAATCTTTTCTTCTAATTGAAATTTAGTCAGTGCTGAGTACAGGAGGAACAATCTCAATCATAACACTGAAACCAGCGTTACATAAAATGTCAGTGGCAGAATTAATACAAGTTAACCCCATAAACTCTTTTCTGAATTAACTTTTTTTCAAAGGTTGCACAAGACAAGTGAATTGTCACCCAATAGAAGTTGGCTTCACCACAAGTAACTCAAAACTGTGCCAGTTTAGGATGTTGTGAGAATATAGTCAGTGAGTTTTTAAGGAGTGGGGAGGGAATGGAGATTTTACAGTATCCTTCCCCTGGAGTGGGGAGGGAATGAAGATTTTGTAGTATCCTTCCCCTGCCACGCCTACCAAGCCACACCCACCAAGCCACGCCACGCTCACCAAGCCATGCCCACAGAACCGGTAGTAAAAAATTTTGAATCCCACCACTGATACATACATACATACATAATCCAAGACATCATTATAACTAGCCTATGTGGAACTGAATCCACAGCAAATTAGTGGATCGCAATTTCTTTTATTGTTTCTTTATTTTTCTTTTATGTATTCATTTCATTTATTCATAACTATGTTTACCCTTAATAAGTATAAGGGTAATTC
Organism: Naja naja; assembly: GCA_009733165.1. Taxonomy (NCBI): domain Eukaryota; kingdom Metazoa; phylum Chordata; class Lepidosauria; order Squamata; family Elapidae; genus Naja; species Naja naja. The sequence continues at coordinate 3,503 of SOZL01001421.1, forward strand.
AAGGTGAGATTCAAGGTGTTGGTGTTAACATACAAAGTCCTACATGGCTTGGGTCCAGGGTACTTGGGAATGTCTCCTGCCAGCATCGACTTCCCATCGTCTGTACGCTCCCACAGGCAGGGCCTCCTTGGGGTGCCGTCGGCCAGACAGTGTCACGGGCGGCGCCAGTGGTAGGGCTTCTTGTGGGAGCACTCCACCCTGTGGAATCAGCTCCCCTTGGGCTCGATTAACCCAGACTCAGTTCCTTCCGCGCGACCTGAAGACTTGGCTTTTTCAGCAAGCTGGCCTGGACTGAAGTGAAGTGGGGTGGGTTTTTAATTGTATTTATACTAAGTTTTATTGGTTTTAGATTTTATTGGGATTGGGGTTTAATTGTGTTTTAATTAAGTTAATTTTGCATTGTGTAATTTTTATGTTGAGAGCAGCCTGAGTCCCTAGGGAGAGGGGCTGCATGCAAGTCCAATAAATTTGAATTTTGAATTTAATTATCTTATTCTTTGTTTAAAGCGATTGACAAATCAAATAAAATAATAAATAAAAATAATAATAATTATTGTATTATTATTATTATTATTATTATTATTATTATTATTTATGGACTTGTATGCGCCCCATCTCTGAAGACTCAGGGGCTGCACAACTAAAACCATACAGCAACAATAAATAAAAAAGAATTAAATAGATGCAAGCCCAATAATTATAACATTCAGTTAAAATTAGGACCCAAGGACCCAAGATTGTTGGGGGCAATAAGCTGACTTTGTAAAAATGCCGCTTGGTAATAAGCAGGCATATACAATGGAATGAAGGCTATTGCTGAGCACTGGGTTGTATCCCAGGATTGTAAGCCGCCCTGAGTCTTTGGAGAAGGGCGGCATATAAATGTAATTAATAAAAAAAAATTTTTTTAAATCCCCCCCCAGGAGGTCAGCACAGCCTGGACTGTTCAAATAACCAGGTCTTCAAGTCGTGGGGAAGGTGCGAAGGTCAGGGGCCAGACGGAGCATTGAACATTGAACCTGGGATGATGCAGAAAGAACCTGGGAGAAATTAAGGGAGAAAAAGACCGAAGCTTGAAAACAGTTCAAGAGACTTGGATTTATCATGCATGAAATGCTTTCCACCTTTTGAACCTTGAGGGAGGTTTTTGTTGTCAGTTTGCTTACGCACCGTGAGTTCTCCAGCTTTGCTGAAAGGCCACCAGCCTTTGATCCGCTTCTGCTGAAATATGGAAATTTTGTTCTCCCCCGTTTCCGTTTCTGTGCTTAAGTCACAATGCTTGGCGGATTTGGCTGCTCGAGGAAAGCCATTCAAGTTCATTTCAAGAGAGCCTGTGGACCACAGAATAGAATGGTACATTAATCAAACACTTAATGGGCCATATAACTTTCCAAGATCGACCGGCTCAGCTCTTGGCTAAGCTCCAAGTATTTCAGGTGAGCATATCGTTGTTATAGTGATTAGAGAAGGAAAAGCCTGAGGAGTTTACAGAAATCAACTGCAAACTAAATTAGCATGACCTTCGCCATTCTTCATCCATGGAGAATGTCCCAAGTTGAGGTAAGATTCAGATTTCTATTGGAAATCCAGGAAAGCCACTAGCACCTGATATGAACACAACAAGGATGGTTAGCACTCTACCCCATTAAAAGGCAGCTACCTATTTTGCATCGCAGTTCAGTCAAGTGGCGTGTTTTGCTATCCATCCATTGTGTAGCAATCTGGATTGTATGCACTGAAGAACTTCTCTAAATGGTTGTTCTTTTTAAAAAAAACTGAACTTCTTCTTCACTGTTTACACAAATCAGCCATTATTTGGCATCTTTGGCTCAGGAATAAAAGAAAAATTAAAGAAAAAGACTTTCTTTTGAGCACAATCATGTTCACATTTTGGAGAGGGAAGTGTGATGACCCAGGGTGGGATACAAATGTAACAAAATCCAAAACGTAAATAAATGTCCTTTAATCCCTCCAACTTGGCCCCACTGTTCAATAATACTCAATTGGAGATAAAATGTACTCAAAAATAGTCTTCAAAAGAAAGCAATACAGTCCGAACTTAATGAGCAGATAGAGATGAAATAAAAAACAAACAAACTACAATCACAAAATTTCCACAATGGAACAGGAGAAGTATTCACCAAATTCAAGGAGATAACAAGGCACAGTCTGTTGGAAGGACACCAACCAAGATAACTTCAAACCAAAATAAAACATGCTTTGTTTCCAGCATTTGCCAGTACACAAGTCCAAACTCTTATTCAGTTGTCACACCTGCAGCCCATGAAGAGGATCAAGGCCCTCTCCTCCCAAGGAGACCATGTCTCTCCCTTATCCTCTCCTCCCTGCATGCCTAGGATGGAGAGAAAATGGGCCTGGGTCCTCCTCTGACTGCTTAGGCGGCCTCTGCCGTTCCCCAGCCTCCTCCACAACCTCCGGAGCCACACTTCCACTCCCTGTCGGCTGTTCCTCCTCTCCCTCAGAGTCAGTCTCCACCAGGGGCACAACAGGAAGATAGATGGTTTGAGAGAGGAGTATAGGAGTCCATTTATGCCAAAATGGAAAATCCATTCCTCAGTAAAGGTGAAGGATTCAGACACAACCTGTTTCTCATTTTTTTATGCATCAGTTCCCCAGGAAAATCAAAACCACCAGGAAAGTCACACTTAATGACCCACCTAAGAGAAGGATTTAGGAGCAATGACTCTTAACAACTCTCTGCCTACTCACGGAGAAGCCTATACAGATTTGGTGAGAAATGAAACCACCCTGGAACCACTCTGAGAATATCCACCCTAGAGGACATATATGGGCTCCCCCAAATCCACTTGCTCAGATAAGCAGGGAAACATTTCAAACCAAAATGAAGTTATAGATGCTCCAATGCTGGAAGTTTTAAAGAAGAGATTGGACAACAATTTGTCTGAAATGATATAACTTTTCTTGCAGGGGGTTAGACTAGAAGACCTCCGAGGTCCCTTCTAACTCTGTTATTCTAAAAAGAAGTTCCAGTTGCCAGGACTCAAAGTCCAGACAACTCTATCTGGAGGATGAGAATCTTCATTGGCATATTCACTCAGGAAACTATTTGCTGAGGTAAGGAGCTCCTTACAGAGCCCTGGGGGTGTGGTGCTAAGACTGCAATATTGCAGGCTGACTCTGCCCACTGCCAGGAGTTCGATCCTGACCATCTTAAGGTTGACTCAGCCTTCCATCCTTCTGAGATTGGTAAAATGAGGACCCAGATTGTTGGGGGCAATATTCTGTAAACTGCTTAGAGTGGGCTATAAAGGACTGTGAAGCTGTATAGAAGTCTAACTTCAATTGCTAGTGCTTAGAGACAGGAACATTTTCTACAACTCAGAAAGAAAGTGAGAGCAAAGGTTCCTTCCAGTTATTGAGCAAAGGAAAAATGTTTGGTAGGTGAAAGTGATGGAGCTTTGAAGAGGATATGGGGTTTCATGAGAAAAATCCCACCCAGATCCTTGAGGAACCTAGAGAGTAGGAGACATGTAACTGTTGTGCCCATTCAGTGCCCCAGCCCTTCTTACCCAGAAAGTCATCAGAAGACAGCCGTTCGAAGTCCCACACTTGGAGGACCAGTACTGGAGGCATTTTACGTTCTGTCTTTTCCAAGGAAAATATGTTCTCCCTCTTGCAGACAACCATCTGTTTTTCGGGTGGAAGATAGTGGAATGGAAACACAAAGCGCCAGTTGAAATTCCCTTCTCCTGTCAAGGAGTTGTAATGGACATCTGTCTCCTGTCTATCCTCTTCAAGGCCTTTCAACCATCTGTGATGCGTATAGGGAGAATGAAAAAAGTGAAATGGGAATTTGTGATCCACAAAGTACCTTAGGATGCTTGATAGGATAAAAGCTGACATGAACACATGGCATTTGTTTTTAAGCTGTCTCCGCTTTCTATCAGCTTCCAAGTACAATTCAAAATGCTGTTTTTGATCGTAGAAGTCCTACTTGACTCGGCCAGATTCTGATCAAGTTAGGACTTCTTTGAAGGCTTAAATTTGTACCTCTGGGATGCTCCCAGCAACCAGTTGATCAGTGGTGGGATTCAAATATTTTTACTGCCAGTTTTGTGGGCATGGCAGGGGAAGGATACTGTAAAATCTCCAGTCAGAGGTGGTATTCGCTGGTTCTCCGAACTACTCAAAATTTCCGCTATCAGTTCTTCAGAACTGGTCAGAACCTGCTAAATACTACCTCTACAGTTAATGATTTCCATGTTGGCTTTGACAAGTTTAAGATATGTGAACTTCAACTCCCACAACTCCCTTAACTCCCAAAACTGTAGGCACACCAGGGAGGCTGTTCACAAGAGTTTATTGGAATTGAGCAGATAATACATTCCAATAAATAAACAAACAGCTAAATACTTTACTAACATTTTGTGCCCAATACACAGAAGAGATCTTACAACTACCAGATTCAGTGACACCTTCAGCTCTTCTGGAAGGTCAATGGTCTACCCCCATGGCCATATTTCTTAATATTGTCTGTGGCCATTTTACCATTTTAAAAACATAAACTGATGATAAACTGGGATTGAGAAAGTCCTGGAATCCTCAAAGGGCTACCAGATTTTATAATCATTTAAAGTGACTTTTAATTGTGCTTTTTAATGGGCATGTGTTCGCTTTGTTGACTTAACTTTGTAATTTCAGGCATAAACATTTTTAAAACTCCAGAAAGAAAGCAATGGAAAAAACACTCCCATAGATTTGCAAAAGAAAAAAAAACAAATGTGTCTGGATAGAGGTAAGCAAAATTCAAAGGAAGCTGTCTTTTAACTTGTTTATAAATGTTGGGTAATAGAGGTATACAAAAGTACAAACTGATTAAATTATCTGCAACTGCAGATAAATTCTGAGACTATGTATGAATTCTCTATTATTTTTGAATTGAAGTCCTAATTGTTATCAGTTCTATGCCTTCTGAATTCTAAGTGGAAGCTGAATTTCCAAAGAACCATTGCTGTAAAACACCTCATTGTCATGCTACAAAATACCATATTTCCAGCAAACCTGGCAGGGAGTCCAGATTGATGAATGGCTTTAACCAGAAATTAATTTTCCCTGTGTTAAATAATTGATGTGATCTGCAAGCCATGTATCCCAAAAGGGTACAAGTAGACGTACCCTTTTACATAGATATCACTTGATTTTTGTCCTGTGAAGATATTTTCATCCTCCAGAATGACATCTTCAGTATTCCAGATTATTACTCTTAGTTCATAACTGAGGAGGAAGGAGAGAAAATAAATTGAGAAAAGCCACATGTTAATAGAGTATAAAGTCACTCAGGCAGAATGGTAATTTATAATCCCTCACTCTGGTCATATTGTTAATAAGAATTCTGATAATTCTGACGATTGGTTAAAAGTTTCTTCTGTTGAAATGACAGAGATAAAGTTCAGGCCTTCACAGGCCATTGGGGTTCTGGAAAGTTCCATAAGAAACACCTATTATCATATGTGGTGGACATGTATGAAAGAAAGAAAATATTGGACGAAAATACACACATGGTTGGAAAAGATGACTAAGCAGCATATAGATGTGAAACCAGAAATATTTTTGTTAGGTATAATACCAGTAAGCTATGACAAAGGGACTATATATTTAATATTACATGTATTGACTGCAGCGAAAATTGTATTTGCTCAATATTGGAAAAACGAGAACACCCCCATCAGATGAAAATATAATTCAGAAAATATTGGATTGTGCAGAGATGGATAGATTGATATTGAAAATAAAAGATGAAGGAGTTACAGAGTATTACTTAACGTGGAATAGGTTTTATCAATAGTTAGAGATAAGAGGTAGAAATTAGATGAAGAAAGAGCATTGTCACGTTCAAGTTAACACGAATGTTGTTTAAACTATAAGTATGCTAATATAATATAATCAATAGGATTACAAATAAGCTAATAAAACTATGACTATGGTTAGAATCATTTTGTTGTACTATTATTATTGCTATCAGTATATATGTTACAATTTCTTTTTTTCTTTTCTTTTGCAAAATTGTATTCCCGGACAATACACGGTATTCAAAGTACTTATATATAAATTAAAAAAAAGTGACTTAAAAAAAATTATCCCACCTCCTAATTAATAAATTATTTTCACACGCTCCTCTCAAAACTTTTTAAATGAGGTCTGAATTTTCTTTGGATATTATGTATATCTGATTCCTATTTATCATGTGCCTCAATTTGTCAATTTGATAATGGCGCTTCTTGTTATCTGAAATTATGTTAAATAAGCACTGCCAAATTTCTTCAGGTTGCAGGACCTAAGCAGATATATTTGCCTATTTATAATGGCAAAAAGGGCAGATATACAAATAAGCAAAGTTCTTTTCAGAAAGCCTTAACTCTAATTTAGGAAGTAGCAAATTGGTTACAATAATTCTGGAGACAATGCAACAAAAACAATACAGCTAAAGACAGATGATTAACAGATTAACATATAGTTTCCTCCTAGTGTAAAAACAAACTGAAATAGGAATCACTGATCATGATGCAGAAAAAAAAATATTTGCTGATCTGGGAAGTATTTGCTGTAAAGTATTTGGTAATTAATTGGGACTGTTAGTTTAATTCTTTTTAAGTATTTATTGTTGTTGTTTTATTGTAAGCTGCCCCGAGTCTTCGGAGATGGGGCGGCATATAAGTCCCATTAATAAATAAATAAATTTTATCAAGTTAAAACCTGCAATGATTATTTTACTACAAAGAAAGCAGGATCTCCTCTTAATGCAGGAGTTCTTCAAGCAATTCTGCCAGACAAAACAATGTAAGTTTAGGACAGCAAGAGCAAATGAGGGTTAGAAAATGGGAGACATTTTTAAAACAAAAAGGACATTCAGATCCCTGTCAAAAAAAAACATGGAATTTCCTGCTGGTTAAGGGGCTAATCTTGTCTGCTCTTTAAAATTGCAAAGGTTAATTTTGTCCTTGAACAGGAGAGCAAATCTCAGGATTTGGAAGCAAAAAGGAAAAAAACCTCCAAAATAGTAATGGCAAACTCTTTTCATATTGTGTCACAAAAACAAGATGGATGTGCTACTGTAACTGCAGGGTGTGGGGAGGCAGTTTGAGGGAGTCTTTATTTTTCCCTAATAGGAAATGCTGCCTTATGAAAGATGCAGGACATTAGCAAATGTATATTTGAGGACAAAGAAGAAATGCATGTCACAAATTACCCTTTGGGCTTTCTGGGTGAAATATCAACAGGAGGGCCAGGAAGAGGCATATCTTTAGGAAATATATCCACCCACATCTGCACACGACCCTTGAGAGGAGAAAACACAACACAGAGAATAAGATTCTAATCTGGTCAAGAAATAAAATTATTACAGATTAATAGAGTTGGAAGGGACCTTGTAGGTCATCCAGTCCAACCTCCAACCCCCCAAGCACCATTTCTGACAGATGGCAGTCCAGTCTCTTCTTGAAAGCCTCCACAACTTCTGAAGCTGCTCTTTTTTAACAGATTAACAGAGTTGGAAAGAACCTTGGAGGTCTTCTAGTCCAAACCTCCGCCAAGCAGGAGACCCTACACCATTTCTGACAAATGGCCGTTCAGTCAAATAATTCAGTTCATCTTTCAGTCTAATGAAAAGAAGGACTAGGGGAGACATGATAGCAGCGGTGGGATTCTACCGGTTCGGGTGGGTTCTATAGAACCGGTTGTTATGATTCTATGTAGTTTGGAGAACCGGCAAATCATGCCCTGGCTGGCCCCAGCTCCTCTCCGCCCATCCCTCCCCTCCCCACCCAGTCAGTTCCTAAAACGCATGCGTGACCTTAAGGTATTTCTTTTCTTCCCCTGCTGACGATCAGCTGTTCTGATGATCAGCTGTGCTGGGATCCTCTTTGCTGTCTTACTGCTTCACCCAGGAGGCTTCCCTGAGGCCCAGGAGGCAAAAAAATGGGGGGGGGGAGGTTTGCTGGAAAAAAAAGGAAGCCACACCCACCCAGTCACATGGCCACACCCACCTAGTCACACCCACAGAACCGTTGTTAAAAATTTGAATCCCACCCCTGCATGATAACAGTTCTCCAATATCTTAGGGGCTTCCACAGAGAAGAGGGAGTCAAGCTGTTCTCCAAAGCACCTGAACGCAGGAGAAGAAGCAATGGATGGAAACTAATCAAGGAGAGAAGCAACTTAGAACTAAGGAGAAATTTCCTGACTGTTAGAACAATTAACCAGTGGAACAACTTGTCTCCAGAAGTTGTGAATGCTCCAACACTGGAAGTTTTTAAAAAGATGTTGGATAACCATTTGTCTGAAGTGGTGTAGGGTTTCCTGCTTAAGCAGGGGGTTAGACTAGAAGACCTCCAAGGTCCCTTCCAACTCTGTTATTCTGTTCTGTTCTATTCTATTCTATTCTACTCTACTCTACTCTACTCTACTCTACTCTACTCTACTCTACTCTCATCTTCTTTCACCTCCCCACAAGGACCTGGGAAGAAAATGCCTTTGTACATCCTCTCTGTAGGGATCTCAAGGCTTATAGCCCAGTTTTTTCCCAAACTCCATCACTCTGCTAAACAAATATTTCCCTCAACACTGTCCAACTATTTACAAAGTCTGCACTACTATTACTATTAATCTTCCCATCCTTCCTTTTACCCATCCCTCCCACTTGTGACTGTATGGCTGTAACTTTGTCGCTTGCATCCTTACGATTTATATTGACTGTTTCCTGGTATGATTTGATTGCTTATTTGTGCCCTATGACTATTATTAAGTGTTGTACCTTATGATTCTTGACTCTTGAATGTATCTTTTCTTTTATGTACATTGACAGCATTTGCACCAAGACAAATTCCTTGTGTGTCCCATCACACTTGGCCAATAAAGAATTCTATCTATCTTTCTAAATCTATGGCACATCCCTTATTTCACAAGTCTCTTGATCTGATTTCAAAAGCAGCCTTGCAGGTGATTGAGTGCAACCTGTGGTAAGAGCTTTCTGCCTCCTTGTGATCTATTGCTTCAGACAGCGAGAAGAAGGGTCCAGAAAGAGAATAGAAGAAAGAAAGGGAGACTTGACAGAGGAAGGAGAAAAACAGATGTCAGAAAGAAGACTAATAGTCTTCATTCTGGCTCTATCTCTTCCTGCTTCAGCCTACCATCGTTAATGCATGATTCTGACAGCTACCTCTGAAGGAATGCAGGGGTTGATTCAGAAAAGTTTGCTCAGTCTTCCTCTAGTGCAGGGGTTTCCAGCCTTGGCAACTTTAAGACTTGTGGAGTTGAAGTCCACAAGTCTTAAAGTTGCCAAGGTTGGAGAACACTGCTCTAGTACATATTATTCTCGTCAAATCATGGAAGCACAGTTCAAATTCCAACTCTGTAACACTTTTAACTAACATAAAAGAAAATTGAGATGCTGGATTCTTGTGTTTTCTGAGCTCAAACGTCTTTCCTGCAGACATTTCTTTACCAAGCTAGGTAACATCATCAGTGAAGTAATATATACTAGCTTGCCTTGCCAGTCTTAGTTGGAGTATACTTTTCTCCTTGTTTTTTTTTTGTTGCTTCTATTGGTTTTTTCCTGGTTATTTATCTGGTGCAGTTTCCTGCTTATCTGGGTGTTTGCTGTGAGGAGGAATATGCTCCAAGTTGCTTTTTCTTTTCTTGGTTTTGGGTTGTATCTTATAAATGATATGTAGATGGGGTGTATCTCTGTGTATCCATTGATGGCTAATTTGTCAGAATTCCAAATTCCTAAGAATAGCCTACCATTTTTGGATTTGGTTTAACCTTAAATGTTAAGCATTTCCCAGTTGTAATTGTGGTTTAATTTATCTAGGCATTGAGAGATTAAGGATGATTCATTATTTCTTCTGACTGCCAGGTAACATTCATGGATGCGTTCTGCAAATCGTCTATTCGTCTGATAACAAAACATCTGCAGGAAAATAACCAAACTCAGAAAACACCAAGAATGAAACAGTTCAACCCTGAGTTACATACAGTACATTCTCTACTATTGAAAGGATAAGATAGAAGTAATGTAACAAGATTATCTGCCATCTATCTGAGATGCAGCCAAATTTACCTGTTCCATGCCGGGCTTATCTTTGTGATAGAGAGGCCTTGTCTCAATGTGGTCAGGCACCAACTTACATCCAACCTCTGGAATTTCATTCCAAGAACGCAAAACTTTCAAAGCAAGGTGTTCATACGATTCCACTGGCTCCTCTGAAGAAGGAAGGACAGCATGAAAATGAACAGACAGGGCTGAGTTAGAAGATTAATGTACTGATTAATATCATTGCATCAATTAACAAAGTGGGTAATTACAATCTCTTACAATGAAGGAAATCTCAACTGGTGACAACGTGGAATCTAAGCAAAGTTTGACCTTCTGAAGATGCAGAACTCCAGGACTTTAGGAAGTAGAAAACATCTCAGAAGATGTAAGTTGAGGGCTGTTTGGAAACTGAAACAGTATTTGCTGTGTGAGCAAGAAGACAGCAAGGAGCCTGGGTGTGGCTTAGCTCAACTGTTCTGTACTAAAGCTGGTTGCTGCTGTGAAACTGAAACTCCTCTGCTTGTGTTTTGCATTTGGAACAGATTTCTTTTCAGGTGGGGAGGGGGAGTGGAACTCTTTAGCATCAGAGCATGTTAATAATAATACATGAAATACTAATGGTGTGATGGTCATTTCGAAAAATCCTTTCTCAGTGAGCACCTAGAAGCCAAGAGGAACATACGTGCCAAATTTCAAGTCTGTAGGCTTTACAGTTCTGGAGATTTTGTGATGATGCGTGAGTGGTATTTCGCTTTTATATATATATATAAACAGTTACTTATTAAAGTAATAATGCAACACCCAATATTTTTTATATAGTGGCAAAAACACTGTTCCATTTGGGGTATACTCTGAGTATTGTTGATATTGGTAATAATTTATCTTGTGCCAACATAGTTACCATTTTCGTCTTCCTGAAAGACAGTCTGTCCTGTAAAGATCTTGTTCCCTATTTGTATCTTTCCAGGTTGCATGATCGGCTTATTTAGTTTGTTATCTTTGCATAACTTGTTCAAGATTTCAGTTGGCTTGAGGGCATCTCTCCAAGCATTGTATCCTTCACTAAAAATTCAAGGAGGGAGAGGATTTTCAAGAGGGAAGAATGAGAGGGGAAGCTCATTTCAAACCCTGGTCAAAATTAGCTTTGCCAAACTGCACAAAGCTTTCATAAATATATACACCTCAGCAAACTCAAATTTCCCTAGAACTTGGGTGTCAAACTCAAGGCCCAGGGCCAGATCTGGCCCACGGGTCGCCCTGGAAACAGCAAAGGACTGGCCTGCAGTGCTTCTGCCAGCTAAAATGGGCTCCCAAGTTCAGTTTTCAGCTGCCGCGCCTCCTGCAACCACCTGCCAGTGAAAATGGAGCTGGCCACTACCAGTGCTCCCAACAGGAGTGATGTCGAGCTGGCCATGCCCACCTGGCCATGCCCATCCACCCCTCTGAGGTCAAACACAGCCCTGATGCGTCCCTCAATGAAATCGAGTTTGACACCCCGTCTAGAAGTTTTAGAACCTGCATACTTTCCTTATCCATTGGTTTCTTATAGACTAAATGTTCTGGAGGGATCTTACATTTCATATTGGCTTTGTAATCCACACGTAGCTCTGTGTCTGCTGTAGAAACGGTTTTCTAGATCAATTTTAGTTTCTCCGATGAAGTCATCTGAACCAATCAAATCGTAGTCATAGATCAGGACCGAAAGCAAGGATTCTTTAGGGAAAGTTGCATGAATTTCAAATGACCTAAAGCAAAAGTGGGGGTGAGGAAATAATTTCAAATTCAGTTGTGATTAGACTGTAGTCCTAAGCATACTTAATTAAGAACAAAGCTCACTAAAACATGAGAGGTTGTTAGTGATGTAGAGGGCAATGGATTTTGCCCTAATCAAATTACCATATTAGCTAACAAAGTAAGGTCTTATGAAGAACTATATTGGGTATGGTTTTTCCAAGGGATCCTATAGAAAGGAAAATAACTGTGTTTAGTGGAGGGTGATGGACATTCAGATGGGAAGAATATCCTGGAAACCAGCCTCTAGACAAGACGGAGAAAAAAGTATTGGAGTTCATTCAAAGTTTCCGTTTATAATGGACTTCATTTACATTAGTTCAATTTTTCTTGGAAAATCCCAGCTGGTATCACCACGAAATGATGATTAATCAGCAACAGCAACTGAAAGAGACAAAGACAGTAGCATTCAAGGCAAATATAAGAAAGAGGTAGAAGGGTTAATTCACAAAGGTCTCTTCAGTGTGGTTTATGCCATTTGCTCTTTCAATGTTCTCTTCCAAGGTTTAATGAGGCTGCAGAAAATTTAGGAACAAATTAAGCAAAGTAATGAGATGTGAATTAACAGGTGGAAATCTTCAAGCTTAGTCACATCAGTCGGCAAAGTAATTATAAAGATATCTGTTTTCAGCACAAACAGAAATAAAATCTCTGAATTAGTTTTATGGACACATTTATGCAGTTTTCTTGACAATAGTATCTTCCTCTGACATTTTTTTAAAACTTCCCAGTCAAGGCTTCGGTCTTGGGATCCCCCAGTGATTTTCCATCCAAAGAGCTGGCCTGATCCCTGTACCAAATGTAAGCCACCTTAACCAGGTGCTATTACCTGCTAGTTTGACTACACATAGCTTAATCCCATGCAGAAGCCTGTGCTTATGGATGGAACTCTGCAAATAAAGGGAATTATGTTTATGGAAATGCTTGGATCCTGTCCCCAGAGTTGAACCATCTTGGGAAGAATGTGTGATTATGGAATTCCAGGAAATACAAACCCACCCACTTTGGTGGCTACCATGTTGGAGAAGACTCCAGAGACCAAAGAACATTGACAATATTTACAATGCTGTCTTTGACTATGGTCTCATAACATCCATTTTCCTTCTTTGGACTCTCTTTTCCAAAGTGTTTGTTAATGTAAACGTTTATTGTGAGGACTGGCTCTTATTAATCAAGGTTGTTTGGAACTGATTCAGGTAGGGTCACATCCTTCCTGGAGAATTATTACCTTTCACCCTCTAAATTCAACTTATCAAGTTGCAAAAAGATTATTAAGGCTGGCAGCAGGCATTCAACGTTTACTTTAGGAGATTTAACATGGAAACACTCTGACCCTTATTTCCTTACCAAAAATTACTGAAAATGTGATTGAATCATGTAACCCATCTCTCCGAATTCCTGATCTCATGCCTCTTAACTTTTAGTAAATTTCCAAGGTGGGTAAAATGAGGATCCAGATTGTTGGGGGCAATATGCTGATTCTGTAAACTGCTTAGAAAGGGCTATAAGGCACTGTGAAGCCCTGTGGAACCAGCTGTCCCTGGGGCTGCGGTTGGCCCCTGACCTACGTTCCTTCCGCCGCGATCTAAAGACCTGGCTATTTTTACAGGCCGGCCTGGATTGAGAGGGATTGGGGATTTTAATGGGGTATTTTAGTATTTTATTATACATTTGGATTGGATAATATTTTTTATCTATTTTGTATATATATCTTTGTGTGAGCTGCCCCAAGTCCTCCCTGGAGATGGGGCGGCATATAAATCCAAATATAATAATCATAATAATAATAATAAGTGGCATATAAGTCTACCGTGTTTCCCCGAAAATAAGACACTGTCTTATATATTTTTTGGCTCCCAAAAACACACTAGGTCTTATTTTCGGGGTAGGTCTTATATATTTATGGTGCCAAATAGTGGGTGTGAGTGTCTAGGGGGGGGTGTTTCGCGGGTGCACGGTTGCTCCCTGAAAAGTCTTCCTGGAACTGGAGATTTACACTAGGTCTTATTTTCGGGGTAGGTCTTATATTAGGGCAGGTTTAGAAAATAGTGCTAGGTCTTACTTTCGGGGTAGGTCTTATTTTTGGGGAAACACGGTAAGTGTTATAATGCTATTGCTATTTTACAGCGTTTCTATGCGTGTAAAATCTTTTGTGTATCAATAAAGTCGGGTAACTATTATCATTGGAGCATATTAAAACCACACAAGAGATGGACAATCTCTTGTCTCAGAATGCATTTATTCAACTGCAACCATGAGTTCTGCTGTTACTATTGTACAAGTATTTACTCTTTCTCTAACTCAGGGATCCCCAGCCCCTGGGCTGTGGGCCAGCACCGGTCCACGGCCTGCCAGGAACTGGGCTGCATAAGCAAGTGAAGCCTCATCCATGCATGCACAGAAACTAGGAAGCATGCAAAACCACGCTCCCCTGGTCCACGGAAAAGCTGCCCTCCTCAGAACTGGTCCCTTGCACTCAAAAGGTTGGGGGCTGCTGCTCTAACAACCTACTAGAAGGCCAAAGTAATCTCTAGTCTAGACCAAACTAGGAATTCTGCAGATGTGTTGTACGCATGGCGCACTTTCTAATGTAGAAAGTTGCATAGGTAAAACTCCAGTACAACTATTTTAATTACAGAAGAGTGACTTTAAACTTAAGAGATATTGTTAAGAGAATATATCACTTTAGAACTGAGAGATAGTCAAATGATTTGTGGTTATGCAATTGTGTCAAAATCATCACAAAGGTAGACAGCTATTAACACATACATTCAAAAGGGTGGGACTTGTATCATAACACACCCAACATTTTGCTAATTATGACTCTCTCTCCACAGATAACTATGGATTAGACAGTATACATAGTTTTGAGAACCAAGATTTGCAAACCATGACATTTCAATATTTAATAAAGGCAACTCAAGGGAAGAAAAATGTCAGGAGTAACTCATTAATTCTGAAACACTATGCACATTTAATGAACTCACCGACCAAAGATAGGGTTTAGTTGTTTTGGAATGTATTTGTCTCGGTCCTTAATTTCTGTTTCCCCCAATCTCAGCACAATATAAGGATCAGATTTACCATCAGGGTCAGCAGGACTAAGATTAAAGGCCTGCAAAAAATTGGAAGAAAATATTATTTAATAAGTGCTTTTCTGTGCATTAAAGCTGGTTTTCAAAGACAAACCTTGGGAAGTGGGTTGGACTTGAAGACATCCAAGGTCCCTTCCAGCCCTAAGATTCTATGATTCTGTGAACCAAGGTGGGCTCTGAGGGCACCAAGCATACAAGGGCAACAAAACAGGAACACAGCTGCCTGCCCTTCTTTTTACTCTTCCTCACCTGCAAACACTGTCTCTATTGATTTGGCTGCACACAAACAGAATATTGTATTGTTGTGTGCATAAATACTGTTTAACTAGGGCATACAAAACCTTTGCCAGACCAATTCTTGAATACAGATCATCCGCCTGGAACCCACACTGTATATTGGACATTAACACAACTGAGCGGGTTCAGAGGTATTTCTCGAGAAAAGTATTCCACTCCTCCACTCACAATAGAATTCCCTATGCCTCCAGGCTCGCAATTCTGGGCTTGGACAATCTGGAACTGCGCCACCTGTGGTCCGATCTAAGCATAGTACACACAATTTTCTGCTATAACATCTTGCCTATCAACGACTTCTTCAGCTTCAACCACAATAATACACGGGCAAACAACCGATATGAACTCAAGGTAAACCGCTCCAAACTTGATTGCAGAAAATACGACTTCAGCAACAGAGTGGTCAATGCCTGGAATGCCCTACCCGACTCTGTTGTTAGAGCCTCAACCCCTCACAGCTTCAACCTCACACTGTCTACCATGGACTTCACTCCTAAGAGGTCCTTAAAGGGGACGTGCATAAGCACACCAGCGTGCCTAACGTCCCTGTCTTACTGTCCCCATTTATCTGTATTTATTTCCCTCATTCTTGTTTATGTTCATACTTATACTTGTTATCTTGTACATGTTTGACAAATAAATAAATCATACATACATACATACATACATACATACATACATACATACATACATAAACAAACCTGTTAAACCACATCTCTTTTTTCAGGTTATGCTGCATCTGTGAAGTGCAGATGTGCAAACTCAGAAAAAGTTGTGGAGTTTAAGGAGTGACTGATGGATCCTTCAGATTTGAACTCCTCCCAATTGCTACCATTTATACAAGATTTCCAGTGTTTCCCCATTAGGTAAGAGCAAAATGCTCTAATTTAAAATAAAAAATGAGATTAAATTTGCCTTTCCCAAATATTTTCCCATTATAAGAGAAGCTTCTGGTTTCCTACTGGTTCTCAAGGGGTTGAGGATTATTTTCAATTTGCTATTGCGAAATCTTTTCTGACCAAGAGCTGGCAGAAGAGGTGTGTATGATATTCTTGAACCATCTCTCCATCAGTCTAAAGCAGTATTTCCCAACCTTGGCAACTTTAAGATGGGCGGTCTTCAACTCCCAGAATTCCTCATCCAGCATGTGTTAGGTGCAGAAGATCAGATCCATACATGAAGATCAATTAAATTGATTTATTCCTAATCATGTGTAGGCACTGTAACCTACTCAACTAACAGCACCTGCTTGGAGTTAGATAAAGATCAATGGAATTCAAAGGAAGTTGCACTCAGTTCGCCTGTGGCTACATAGGGATTCTAGGCTGATCCCTCTTTTAATTCCACCCCCAAGATCTGCTATTCTTCCTACAAGTAGATGTGCAAGTTATTTGCTCTTTATATGTCTTTATATCTTCATAATCTTGGAACTCTTTCTTGCATTGGAACCATGGAATCTTTTTTTAACTTAAAAGAAGGTTTTGACAGGAGTTTAAAGGATACTTACGGCCACAATGTATATTCTGATTAGAACATTCACTGACTGATTTGGGGGTAAGCCTTGCAGAATTCTCAGAGAATCTCCATCGCCTGAGGAACAGTCTTGAGGAGTTTTGTATATGCAGAAACAGCCCTTTGGTAAATATATACAACACAGCTAAATTACTCGTGTCAAATAAACTCAGGAAATGCAGACAAAAAAACCCCAATCATTTTGGAAATTATCCCTGCCCCCCTAATCTTACGTTGTGCTCTTCTTTCATTTCTTCTTAAGGACAACTTTATTTAATATTTTAGTCACTTCTGGCAATATCTCAGCAGTGTTATTTTAAGTCAAGTACTCAAAGGAATGAAACATATGGATAGCAGCTCTGCAATCAATGTTTAGATTTTCAAACTTGTTTATCTGCTGTTTGTTGGGTTGTCTACCTTAGTCTGGCAATTATAAGATTAACAATTTTAGAACAACAGGGCAGTGCTGTATTTTTGTTGGCCTGCTAAAGTAAAAACACAGATACTATTTGACAGCTGGATTAAGGTCTGTCAGTCTTAACTGCTGACATTCTAACTAAACCAAAGGGGAAAAATCACAAGCTCAACTTTTATTTTTCTCACTATATAAGGAAACTATGGATAAGTTGGTGATAGTGCAATATGCAACCAAGTATTATTTTCTTTGGCATCTAATATGCTTTCTGGCTACACTGCCAAGGTTCAGTGGCGTGGTTTTGAAATATGAAAAGATGTGCCAACACCATGCAATATTTTAGTGCTTTTCAACCTCAGCAAATTTAAGATATTTGGACTTTGGATGGTTTGTCACTCATGCTGCCTGGAGAATTCTGGGAACTGAAGTCTGCACGTCTTAAAGTTGCTCAGGTTGAGAACAATGGTGTATTTCATAAAATAGTATGGCTTAAACCTTAATGTACTGTAAAGCTAAACTGAATTAGAGTCCAAATAGGAGAAAGAAAGAAGGAAGGAAGGAAGGAAGGAAGGAAGGAAGGAAGGAAGGAAGGAAGGAAGGAAGGAAGGAAGATAGGAAGGAAATCAAGACTGTCAAAACTGTGTCAAAAATTGGAAAACTTTCAGCATATTTTATTTAACCTTATCTACTTTGTGAACAAGCTCTGGCAACCTTAAACACTCCCCAAATTATTCAATCACTTATATATAGCTTACCCACTTTTGTTCTGAAAATTATCTTCATTTGTCAATCAGTGAAAAGCTACAAAATATTTGACCTTGTTTTGCTGCAACATTTTGAGTAGTTTGACTTATTGATCAATATACCCCTCTGTCCACTTCTTAATATTTACATATAGAGTGGGTCAGTGTTTCTCAACCTCCACAACTCAGCAAGAGGTGTGGACTTCAACTCCCAGAATTCCCCAGCCAGCATTGAGGAACAGAGCTGACTTGATTCTGAGGGAAAGCAGGGCTGCCAAGCTATGAAGATAAAGTCATCGATGTTTGCTCACTCAGAAGACTGAAGCAGTACACAGCCTAATGAATAACATGAATTTTTCTACAACACCGATCCCTGACATATCACACATATATTTTGTCCGTCTTGATTGAACCATACCTTAAATTTCCCAACAATCCTGTCTTCAAAATCAGTATGATCCTCCTCAGTAATTTTGCCTCGAAGGAGTTCAAATGTTTTTACCCAGTCTTCAAAATTGTTGAACTCGCTCTCCAAATCGCCATCGTAGACCTTAAGAGGAAAAAAAAGGACCAAAATTTGCTACTAAGGAAGAAAAGGGCAAGTCTTTTCTTTTCTGTATTACTATGTCTTATTCGCATGTATTATATTTTTTTCCATTTATGTTTTTGCTATTTTCTTACTATATTTTAGGAATAAATTGCTTTTTCTACTCTTTTTTATATTTCCTATGTGCCTCGCCTAGAGAGTCTAAACAATGCTATAAAGGTAGTCCTCGACTTATGACTAAAATTGAGCCCAAAATTTCTGTTGCTAAGTGAGACATTTGTTAAATGAGTTTTGCCCCTTTTTACAGCCTTTCTTGCCAGAGTTGTTAAGTGAATCACTGCAGTTGTTAGGTTAGTAACACAGTTGTTAAGTGAATCTGGCTTCCCTATTGACTTTGCTTGTCAGATGGTCACAAAAGGTAATCACGTGGCCCCAGACACTACAACCGTCATAAATGTGAGTCAGTTGCCAAGCATTTTGAATTTTGATCACATGATCACGGAGATGCTGCAACAGTCATAAGTGCGAAAAATGTGTAAAATAAGTCACTTTCTTCAGTGCCGTTGTAACTTAATACAGTCACTAAACAAACTGTTGAAAGTCGAGGACTACCTGTAAATCATAAATTTATCAAATAAAACAAATCAACACCTTTCAGTGGAGCACTGCCCTGTATAAAGCAAATTGCATGATGTTTCCTGTCAGTTGTATTAAACAAGCTTCTATGCCCAGAAATTTGAAATGGTCATTGACACAAAATAAGATGCAGTGGTGGTATTCTACTGGTTCGGCCCGGTTCTGCAGAGCCGGTAGCAGCGATGAGCAGCGGAGACCGAACCGGTTCTCTCCGCTGCTCTGCTGTTGGGCCCACCCGCCCGCCTGGGCTCCCATGCTCACCTTTATCCTCTGAATTTGAAATGCAGCTGCTTTGCGCGGCACAGAAGAGTGCCGCGAGGCAGCTGCTGAAGCGACTGGGATCATGCAGGCTTGCAGGAGGTGAGTTAGAATGCCTCTGCACCTGCGCAAAGTGCGCATTTGGTGCACGCACGCACGCATGCAAAGTGTGTGCATGCGTGCAAAGCACGCCCACCAAGCCAGGCCCATCGAACCGGTGGTAAAAATATTTGAATCCCACCACTGCTAAGATGTATACTCTTGCTTTCATAATTGAGATCTTTTTTTGATCCAGAAGATCTCCTCTTATGTGCCTTGTTTTATTCAGAGGAGTTGTCAGGCATGGAAGATCAGGTCCACATGTGAAGGTTTTCGGGTTGTGCACCGGCCACGGGCCCAGGGAAGGGGTGGTGGGGTGGCTGTGGTTATTAGGGAGACCTTGCTTCCAAGGGAGGTCACTATCTCAGAGATAGGCGGAAGTGAGACCCTTCTCCTGAAGTGGGGGCCTAACGGTCAGGTGGGCTTGCTGCTCACATACCTTTCTCCCAGCTGTGTGACAGCGCCTTACCGGGACTTCTTGACGTCCTCTCGGGGTGGCGGTGGAGCTCCCAGGCCTTATAGTCCTGGGGGACTTTAACCTGCCGTCCCTGGGGGAGGCGTCGGGATTGGCCCGGGAATTCATGTCTTCTATGGAAGCCATGGGCCTGACCCAATTAATTCATGGCCCCACTCATGAGGGGGGGAACACTCTGGACCTAGTTTTTGTCTCTGAATGGTGGCGTAGTGACAGAGGGCATCCTGTTTATACGGCTCTGCCCGTTCCATGGTCTGATCACTATCTCCTGCGGCTGGTTTTCCAAAAGGCCACCCCCACTGCTGGGACAAGGAGCCTCTTGGATGGTTCCGCCCCAGGCGCCTTATGGACCCTGAGCGGTTCCAGGCGGAACTGGGGCCTTTTCCCTCTTCCCTTACTCACAGCTCTGTTGAGGATCTGACGGCCGCTTGGCAGCGGGCCGCTTCAGAGGCCCTTGACAGGGTTGTCCCCATGCGTCCCCTCACACGCCGGGATCTCGGATGGCTCCCTGGTATACAGAGGAGCTCCGGGAGATGAAGCGCCATCGGAGGGCTTAGAGAGCAGGTGGAGGGCCACCGCTCTCAATTCGACCGAACCCAGTTAAGAGCCCATATTAGGACTTACCTGGGAGCTATGAGGATGGCGAGAAGGTCTTATCTCTCCGCCCTCATAGCGTCCGCAGATAACCGCCCAGCCGCCCTGTTCGGGTTACGCGCTCTCCCTTTGTCCTGGGGAGGAGCGGATCCGTTGCGGGAAGGGCTGAGGAATTTGGACAATATCTGTCGGATAAGATCACTCGAATTCGAAGTGGGTTGTCCACTGATTTGCAGTGGTCTGAGGAGCGGGATACAGGTAGTCTGGCAAGTGTGTTCTGGGATGAGTTTGATCCTGTTTCCGAGGATGAAGTGGACGGGATTATGCGCGCCTGAGTTCCACCACATGTTTGTTGGACCCGTGCCCTTCCTGGCTGTCTTATGCCGCCAGGGAGGTCACCTGCGGTTGGATCCGGGCAGTGGTCAACGCTTCGCTAAGGGAGGGTGTTTTCCCCTCCGCCCTGAAAGAGGCGGTGGTGAGGCCCTCCTGAAGAAGCCTGCCCTGGATCCGACTGTGTTAGATAACTTTCGTCCAGTCTCCAACCTTCGCTTTAGCGAAGGTTGTTGAAGAGTGTGGTGGCCAGACAATTTCGCTTTTCCTGGATGAAACGGACTACCTAGATCCGTGCCAATCGGGCTTCGGTCTGGTTTCAGCACGGAGACGGCATTGGTCGCACTGATGGATGATCTCTGGAGGGAGCGGGACAGGGGTTCTTCCTCTGTCCTGGTCCTGTTAGACCTCTCAGCGGCTTTCGATACCATCGACCATGGTATCCTTTTGCGACGCCTCGGGTTGGGGTGGGGGCACTGTTTTCGGTGGCTCTCCTCCTACCTCGCGGGCGGTCGCAATCGGTGTTAGCAGGGGGCAGAGATCGCCCCGAGGGCACTCACTTGTGGGGTCCCTCAGGGGTCGGTCCTCTCTCCCCTTTTATTTAATATCTACATGAAACCGCTGGGTGAGATCATTCGTGGTTTTGGGGTGAGGTATCATCAATATGCTGATGATACACAGTTATATATCTCCACCCTGGCCAGATCAGTGATGCCCTCTCCGTGATGACTCGCTGTCTGGATGCGGTACGGATCTGGATGGACGGAAATATGCTTCGACTCAACCCGGCCAAGACTGAGTGGCTGTACATACCGGCATCGCGGTCCAGTTTGGAATGTCCATCGTTGACCATAGGGGAGTGGTGCTGCCCCTGTGGATAGGGCTAGGAATCTGGGGGTCCTCCTGGATGCACGGCTCCGGTTGGAGGAGCAGGTGGGAGCCGTCACCAGGGGGCTTTTGCCCAGATCCGGCTGGTTCGCCAGCTTCGCCCGTTTCTGGACCGCGATGCCCTGCGTGCGGTCACTCATGCCCTTGTTACCTCGCGACTCGACTACTGCAACGCTCTCTATTTAGGACTGCCCTTGCACACCATCCGGAGATTGCAGCTGGTGCAGAATGCAGCGCGGTGGTGATGGGAGTTCCCGGTTCTCCCATGTTGCCCCCTCCTGCGTGGCTTGCATTGGTTGCGGTTGCGCTCGGGTGAGGTTCAAGGTTCTATCCTTAACATACAAAGTCCTTCACGACATGGGTCCCTATTATTTAAGGGAGCGACTGCTGCCGACATCGAACACCAACCGCCCTGTACGATCCCACAGACAGGGGCTCCTTGGGGTCCGTCAGCCGGACAGTGCCGGCTGGCGGTCCCCGACGACGGGCCTACTCTGTTGCGGCCCTGACCTGTGGAATCAACTTCCCCTGGAGCTTGCCTGGCCCCTGACCTCCGCACTTTCCGTCGCGACCTGAAGACCTGGTTGTTTAACCAATCCGGGCTGTGACCCTGGGGTGGGGTGGTCTTTTTAGAGTTTTATTTCTGCAATTTTAGTGTTAATTCGGCTTGATTGTTTAATCTGGTTTTAACTAATTTATTGTTGTGTGTTTTTATTTTGTAAGCGCCCGAGTCCTTTTGGAGAGGGCGGCATATAAGTCGAATTAATAAATAAATAAATAAATAAATAAATAAATAAAACGCATTTATTGCTAAAACATCTATGCACAGGAATGTTCTCAACTAACTTGGAGTTAGATAAGGGTGAAAGAAATTCAAGGGAGGTTGGGCTTAGTCTGCTTGTGACTACATAGGAATTCTAGGCTGATCTCTCTTTAATTCCTCCCCAGATGCTACCACTCCTTCTCCTACAGGAGTACAGAATTATAGCTGGTTTCATTTCACATTGAATACAAACTGTCCTGCATTCCTCAAACACTTGTACTAGTCTTCCAAACTGGGATTTCAGTGTTCCAAATGAAAGCAATATGAAATATTCTCAGACCTGAATGATTCATAATTAACTTTACCTCCATAGTGGCTAGCATGGGAAATGCCTCTTTCACTTTGACTTTCAGCAATTTCTCTTTCTTCTTTTTATCTGTATCCTCTTCAGCGCTAACGCTCACAGAGTTTGTCGTATCTTTTGCTATAAAAATGAAAATACAGTTATTATAATTGTAATGGCTCTGACAAAAATAGAACTGCTAGGTATGGGCCAGGGGTGGGATTCTACCAGTTCGCACCTATTCGCTAGAACTGGTTGTTAACATCCTAAGCAGTTCGGAGAAGCAGTTGTTAGAGGAAATTACTGGCCTAATCCTGTAAGGAAGGTGTTATGTATGTAGGTTTGAATGTTATTGGTTTATTTGAACTGTTCTTGTAAAATGTTAAATGGTATTGGTTTAAATAGTACGGGAAGAAACCCTGCACTCCCATTGGCTGGCAACTACGGCTGCAGGCTATAAGAGGCAGCCGTAGCCTAGCCAACTTGGGTCCATTCGAGCTGTAGTCACTGAATAAACTCTTCACTGAAGCTCTTCGCATCTGACTCTTCATGCAAACTTAACAGAAGGTGTTAAGTTCGGAAGAAGATAGGACGCGAAGTACTTCAGCTCTTTTTAATAGTGTGACTACAGCTCAGAACTACGCCAGAATGGCTTAGTCTCGGCAGCTTTTTATAGCCGGCTGCCGCGGCTTGTAGCCAATGGCGGTATACGGATTTCCCGCCTTTTTAACAACCAATCAGATTGAACTCTGCATATTTTCAACAACCAATCAGATTACTCTGCATACATTACACCCCTTCCCACCTGGTCCAGCCCATACTCAAACCCCATCTGTCTAATGTACTATTGTAAATAGGTGGGGCTTTTACGGTTACGTTTGGACCTGCGTGGTTCAGGTGTTCTAGGAACTTCTATTTGTTTTGGAAGAATGTTAGTTGTTGGAATCCCCTTATTAGGAATCCTTTGGCTGGGTGATCCGGCTCTGTTACTCCAACCTGGTCTCTCCTCCCAGTCCACTCCTAGCCCATTGGCATCCCCTTGAATAGGTGACGTTGTGCTGTTCTCTATTGGAGTTAACAGTTGTTGTGATTGTGTTGGGGCTTGGGATGGTTCTTGTGTTATTCCATTTAAAAGGGGGTTGACTATTACTTGTTCATTATCCAAAAGGTCTCTCCCTTCCCCCACAGCTTGGGTTGAGTCTTGAAACATGCCTGGGTAAGTTTCCAGGGACTTTCTGGACCTTAATTGGTCTATATGCCTTTTCCAAGTGACCCCATCCTCCGCTTGTACCCTGTAAGACCTGGGCCCCATTACATGGGTAATTTCCACAGGAATCCATAAAGGCTCACCCACAAGGTTCTTAGCATAAACTCAATCCCCTAATTGAAAAATGCGAGTTTTGCTACTAGAATCTACAGGTTTTTCAGTTGCGTAAGTGGGGTGAAGGTGGTCGAGGGTTGACCTGAGTTTTCTGCCCATTAAGAGCTTGGCAGGGCTTAAATTAGTGGAGGGGCTGGGGGTAATGTGTTGGATACTGAGCAGCTTGTCCACTTTCTCGGTAATATCCCCTGGACCCAACTGTTGAAGTTTCTCTTTAGTAAACAGAACCATACGTTCAGCCCGGCCGTTAGTCGAGGGGTGCCCAGGGGCCGTAAGGGCGTGCCTTATGCCCTGCTGTGCTAAGTATGATTCAAAGAGGGTGGCAGTAAATTGGGGACCATTGTCAGAAACAACAACATCGGGCAACCCGTGAGTTACAAAAAGTTTCCTTAGCTGTTTGATAACAGCCTCTGCTGTGGTGGATGACATGGGAAGAACCTCGAGCCATCTGGAATATGCATCTACTACAATCAGAAAGGTGTGCCCTTTAGTTGGGCCAGCAAAATCAATATGAATTCTGGACCATGGCCCCCTAGGACATTCCCATTCCTGTTTAGGGGCAATAGGCGGTGTGGGCCTCAGTTCCTGACAATTCCTACAGCCAGCAACCCAGTTTTCAACCAGTTTTGTCTATCCCCAGCCACCATATATAGCTCCTAGCCAACCCTTTCATTCTGACAATCCCTGCGTGCCCCTCATGCAACATTGTCAATACTTCCCTCTGCAACTTTGCAGGAATAACCACTCAATTTCCCCATAGAATACACCCTTTTAACACAGATAGTTCAGTTTGTCTGGACTTAAATGGTTTGCAGATGTCCGTTAGTCCTTGTTGTGGCCAACCTTTCTTAATCCAATCTATAACAGGTGCCAATAAACTGTCTTTAGCAGTCTCTCTTGCAATTTCAGCAGCATTCACAGGTAGTTGAGCAACTGTTTCTAAGAAAAAGGTGTAAGTCTCAGGTGCTGGATCCTCAGTGTTCATAGGTAATGGGCAGCGGCTCAATGCGTCTGCATGCCCTATTTCCTTCCCTGGACGGTCAACGAGTCTGTACGAGTATGCAGTGAGGAATTCGGTCCACCTCATCATTCGGGGTGACAGGATGATAGGAGTTGGTTTATCTCCAGCCACTATTCTGAGAAGAGGTTTGTGATCGGTGACAATGGTGAATTTTCTTCCATAAACATATTTGTGGAATTTCTTGACAGCTGCTACTATTGCCAGCGCTTCCTTGTCCAGCTGACTATAGTTTCTCTCTGCCTTTGTCAACGTTCTTGAATAGACAATGGGAGCTTGGTAGCTGGTGGCTCAACACCCCCCCACTCCAAAAGGGGAAGCATCACATGTTAATACCACGGGCAGGTTTTCACTAAACTGTATTAATACACAATCAGACGTGATTTGGTGCTTAATACTGTTAAAAGCTGCTTCTTCTCTTTTGCCCCAGACCCACGTAGCTTTTTTATCGAGAAGTCTATGTAGGGGCTCCGCAGTTGTTGCTTTCTGTGGCAAAACATATGGTAGAAATTGATAAGTCCCAGAAATGCTTGAAGGTCAGCTTTGCATTTAGGTCTGGGGGCTTCCTTGATTGCCTGAATTTTGGTTTCTGTGGGGTGAATACCGTGTCTGTCAATCATGTAACCTAAGAATTCTACTCTGTCGGTTCTTAGTGTACATTTCTCTTTTTTGACTTTTAGTCCTGCTTTTTTGAACCTGATCAATACTTCTCTGAGTCTCTCACGTAGCTGAGTGTCATTTTTAGCAGAGATTAACACGTCATCAAAATAAGGTACCACCCCTTGTAACCCTTGTAACATTCTTTCCATAAGGCTTTGAAATATGCCTGGTGCCACACTTACTCAATTGCAACCTTTTGCATTTAAAGGCACCCCAATGGGTCACAATAGTTTGTGCCTCTGCAGTCGTATCGTCTACTGTTAACTGCTGGTATGCTTGGGCAAGGTCTAATTAGCAAAACAGTACCCCACCTAGGGAGTGTAACAAATGATGTACCACTGGAACCGGATATGCGCTCTGTTGCAGTGCATGGTTCAATGTCCCCTTATAGTCCCCACAAATTCTTACAGAGCCATCAGGTTTGACAGGGGTAACTATGGGTGTTTCCCATCTGGACTGGTCTGTGGGCTCTAGTACCCCTTGAGCTATCAGTTTGTCTAACTGTTCATCGATTTTTGCTTTGAGTGCAAACGGCACTTGTCTGGCTTTTAAACGGATTGGTTGTACGTTGGGGTCTAAATTGAAAGTAATAGGGGTCCCCGAGTACTTGCCTAATCCGTCGCTGAAGACCTCTTGGAATTCTTTCTTCAATGACTCTTCCCATTCTGAGTCACTTTCATGGTTGATTCCGGTCACTTCGATGCCCAGGGGGTGGAACCATTCCAGTCCTAGAAGACTTGGGCGGTCTTTATCAACGATGGTCAATGGTAGAAGTTTAGTGTGATTCTTGAATTTGATGTTGAATTTTCTTGTTCCAATTACTGGAATCTTGTTTCCTTGGTAATCTTTGAGGGTTAGTGCTTGCTTGTTGAATTGGTTCTTCTGGATTTCTGGAATGAGTCTCTGTATGGTGTCCCATGACACCATGGATAGATATGACCCCAAGTCTACCTCCATCTGGCATGGTCTTCCCTCGATATACACCTTGACATGCACCTTCCTGTTGTTCAGTGATGAAGAATGACCAATTGTTACAGTTTGATGTGTTTCATTTTTCCCGCTTGCTTCTCTTCGCCCCAATTTTTTCGCTTGCTGCGGGTTTTACTTCTCTGTCTTTGTTATTTGGATTGAACTTCCTTCTGTTTGGTGGAGTTCTGGATGATTTGCAGACTCTTGCGATGTGCCCTTTCTTCTCGCAATGGAGGCAAATGGCTTCCAGGAACCTGCATTCTGTGGGGGTTTCCCTCCACATCCTGTGCAATGGAAGTCTTGCTTCTTCCGGCCCTGGCGTTCCATTTCCGCTCCATTCTGAGTCTGTTTATCTCTTCTTCTCCGCTGTACTCTGATTCTGACTCTAGTTCATCAAAATGCGTTGTTGTGGTTTTTTCACCTTCTGGACGGTGGTTATTCTGTTCATCTTCCTCATTGTGGCTGCGGAGGTTTTCGTGGCTTCTGCTGCTATTGCCTCATCGATGGCTTCTTTTAGCGTAATGTTTGGTTTCATGAGTAGTTTACTTTGTAACATCTGGTCCTTAAGCCCCAAGACAAAACGATCGCGCATGGCTTCTTCTAGCGTGATGAATTCACAGGCACCACCAAGGTTTCGTAAGCTGGCCACAAAATCACTGATGCTTTCTTCTTCTTGTTGATCGTGGTGGTAGAATTCGTGTCTGCGGATCAGGCACGATACCTGAGGTGTGTAGTGTGCCCTCAATAGCCTTTCCAAGTCTGCCCATGCCATCGCTTTCACGTCTGCTGGTGCAGCCAGAGCCTTTGCCATCTTGAACACTGCAGGGCTGCAGTGTGTTAGGAAAACCACTGTTTTCCGTTGTTCAGAAATTGATGCCAGATCATTTCCTTCTAAGAACATTTGGAATCTATCTGCATAAGACTCCCAGTCTTCGTTTTTTGGGTTGAACTGGGCTGGTGGCGTGTTCAGCCCAGTCATCTTGTCTCTTCTTCTGCGTTGTCTTCTTATCCGTTATGATCCCATCCTTGTCGCCAGTGTTAAGTTCAGAAGAAAACAGGATGCGAAGTACTTCAGCTCTTTTTAATAGTGTGACTACAGTTCAGAACTACGCCAGAATGGCTTAGTCTCGGCAGCTTTTATAGCTGGCTGCCGCGGCTTGTAGCCAATGGCGGTATACAGATTTCCTGCCTTTTTAACAACCAATCAGATTGAACTCTGCATGTTTTCAACAACCAATCAGATTACTCTGCATACATTACAGAAGGCAGGAAGGAAACATTCTGGTGTTGCTTACAGAAACTGCCTCTCCATTAACCCTTATTACATTCTTGGCAGGACTAGACTTCCTGTCTGAGGAAAGTCTCTGGAGTTTTTTTCCCCTCCTTTGCCGGTACTTTGCTTGTGTGGAGTGACCATTTAAAGTTACAATGGCACTGAGAAAAGTGACTTATGACCATTTTTCACACTTACGACTTTTGCAGCATCCCCACAGTCATGAGACGCCAAGCGAGGAGATGTGTGCCTCGATGTGAGTGATATTCAGTTGGCCACACCCAGCCAATAACATGACCACCCATGTCCACCAGCATGACCACCAAGCCCCCACCACCTAAGCCACGCCCACAGAACCGGTTGTTAAAAATTTTGAATCCTACCCTGGTATGGGCTGTACAAATCCAGACCAAAATCCAGTTAGATGGCAACTAAAAGTTCCGTTTGCTCCCATCAAGATTTCTGCACCAAGGATGAAAGGCTACCATCACTGAATTGTACTTAAAGTACAATTGAAGCTGGCAACCCAACCAGATAAGTAACTGTAAGCATGCTGGCTGAGGAATTCTGGGAATTGAAACCCACAAGTCTTAAAGTTGCCATGTTTGGAGATCCCTGCTATAAAGTTTGCTACTAATGCCAAAAACTGCTTCAGTTTTGCTTCTTCTGTTCAGGCCCACCCATGCTGTACATTTCCACATTTCCACAGGCATAGCCATCACACTCTTCACACCATACTCCTTTGTTTTCCACACTTCTTTTTGATTTAAATAGCTCTTCATAAATAACCCCGCTATTTAAATAGCCTTTGATTTTAAGTCTGGCAAAATACTTCAAATTCCTTCACACCAGCATTCAGATATTCCAAGCTAACATTTGATGCATTGAGCCATATTTTCTATGAAGGCCTGTTCTATCTTCACCAAGACAACAGGGGGAACAATGGCACATGTTGTCAGTATTTCCAGCTAGACCAAACAGGAAATGTGACCAGATAAGCTAATTCTACTTTATTGTATGGCTACCTTAACAGAATCTTCCAGATCTGAAGGTACAATTCTCCGGTTGTCTCCTTTGCAGTTTGAGAAGCTAGGGAAGGGCCCCTTCCGAATCTTTCTCCATCCATTATACAGCTGTGGGCTATGCCCTCTATCTGACCATTCCCTAGGCAGTATCTCTTTGTCTCCTCTCCAAGAACCTTCTCACATGCCACTACACATAGGCTGCTAAACAGCAGAACTGCATTTCAAATGAGGGCAAAATTATACTGAACATGAATACGGAATTAGAAAGAACAACTCTGTATAATTTGGCTAACTGATTAAAACACTTCACTCAGGGACAGATGCAAATAACCTGCATAATTGAATCTCCCAGAAGTTCTGCTGTGTCAGTGGTTTAATGATTAAAATTCCACTCATCTTCACCAGTTTCCCAACTAATAACAAGTATACAAAAGATGAGATTATGAGCCACCATCTTCTTAATAAAACTTCTCTAAGATGCTAAGCTTGAATTAACCCACTCCTTTCCTGCAGTCCATCTCTGTACTCATTTACACTAAAAATTCAGACCAAACTCTCAAGTTTAGGGCCAAAGCAGACGATGAATGCCCAGCATTTCTCCATCTTTTCCTTGCCTGTAGTAACTAGAGAGGTATATATCAGAAGCACAACCAGAAGGGAGGGAAAATTAAGCAACACCCTTCCTATATAATCTCAATTAGAAAGTTCTATGAGAGGAATGGCCAAATAGCCTCACATACCATGTGAATGCAAAAATAGGTCTTATAATTTTGAGCCTTTCTGCAGCCATGAATCCCATCTATGAAATTGCAGTAGGTAAGAAAGAACCTACTGTGACAAATTCTCCATGAAGAAGGACCTTGAAAAAAATATTTCCTTTGTCACTCAGAATCTCCTTCTATGTGGAGTCGCTTTAAGTATGCCTTTTAATATCTACATAGAGACCTTTCTAAAATGTGCTAAACTTCTGAATCTCATTAGCATGGCTGGCTGGGGAATTCTGGGAGTTGAAGTCTACAGGTCTTCAGGTTGCCAAGGCTGGACACCCCTGATGTAGACCATCCAACCATTTGCTTCCAACATATTTGAGGTAAAAAAATAATAATTGCATTCCAGTAATCCTGTGTTTTCTATGTATCTGCTCTAGTGATATAGATATAGGAAACTCTGAATACTCCATGGTGCTTTTTCAAAAGGCAACTGAACATTGTTTTTCCTCTAAGGTGTTTCACTTCTCATCCAAGGAGCTTCTTCAGTTCTCTTCAGAACTGTTCAGAACTGAAGAAGCTTCTTGGATGAGAAGCAAAGGTCTTCAAGGAAAAACGAAGTCTAGTTGCCTTTGAAAAGCACCTTTAGGACAACCATGGCCAGGATGACTGAGAATCTCCATAGATACCCCATGGAGCATTGTACATCAGGTGATAGGAATGAAGAGGAACTGCCATGATAATGGACTTCTCTTTCTCCTTCTACAAGTTGGATTTTCAGTAGGATCAAAAGTTCCTTTTCCAGGGAAAGAGCTATTCTGTAGGCAAACACCAATCGCCAATCGCCCTGTGTGAGCACACAGGCAAGGGCTCCTCGGGGTCCTGTCGGCAAGTCAATGTCGGCTGGCAGTCCCCCGGCGATAAGCCTATTCTGTGGCGGTCCCTGACCTTTGGAACCAACAACCCCTGGGGCTCCGTCTGGCCCCTGACCTTCGCACCTTCCGCCACGATTTGAAGACCTGGTTGTTCGACCAATCCGGGCTGTAACTCCTCCCTGGGTGGGAGGGGGATGGTTCTTAAACTATTTTAAATTTTAATTTGTTTAGCTACTATTGGGCTTGTGTGTGGTTTAATTCTCTTTTAATTGTTCATTGTTGTTGTCATTTTAATTGTGAGCCCCGAGTCTTCGGAGATGGGGCGCATACAAGTCCAAATAATAAATAAATAAATAAATAAATAAACAGACATTTTGGATACAGATCACTTAGAATAAACCAGGATGCTGGTTGAGTATGAGTATTCATGAAGGAATGAACTGTTACCATTTACCATGAAAAATATTATTAATAAAAAGATAAATATTTACTTACATGTTCCTGGTTTTCCATCACTCAAATCGCAGGCTTTTGCCTTTTGAAATAAAATGAAAGGTTAGATAATTATGAAAGTACAGAATAAGCTACTTAACCGCAATCCAGCTTTAATTTACTTTCTGTTATTTAATTATTTACTTAGGGATGAAGGCAAATATATGTGTCCCAGAATAATGTTGCAGGATACAATCTGGGTCAGTCACAGGGACCGGATGTTTTGTCTTCTGAGATTTTGGACTCATAATGGAACCCATCTTCAGGGAACTTCTCTCTAGCAGAGTGTGAACTGTTCTGTGTGAGGTATTTATATGGTGCATGTTGTATGTGGCTTTTTAGATGTTGATTGGGGTGCTGATGGCTGTCTATTAAGTTGTTGGCTGTGGTTGGCTTGTGCTGCCCAGCCACTGCTTTTTAAGTACTTGGTGGTAAATCAGCACTCCTGTCGACTGACGAGCGCCCGTTCCCAGGCTTCAATCACCTCCCTGGCTGTTTTGTGCTTGCTTGACCGACAATCTTAGTAGCTGCAAAATGCATGTATGTCCTTGTTTATTGCAGTGTGAGGCTACCAATGAGTTCGGGATTTAATTAGGAATACTTTTCTTTGTTGGAAACTCTGTGTGTGTGTATGTGTTTGAAATGTTTGAAAAGGAACTATTCCTACTCAGGAAAAAAGCTTTAATTCTAAAAATAATTATATCACATAGAGAAATAGATTAAATTGTATATTATGAATTTGCCTACCTTTTGTACTTTTTGTATTGAAGCATAATACTTTGACCACCAATCAATGACATTTTCAGCAGATTCATCAGCGACGGTTCTTTTTTCCTCTTGGTAGAGCGATAAATCGATTTTTGGGTCCTTAAAAAATGTTACAGGTAAAAAATGGGGCTGTTTTTTGTGAGGAAAATAGGAGCATGAAGAAATATTAGCTGTGTTCAATATTTTGAGTTATTTATAAAAATAATAAAGATTATGTGTGTGTGTGTGTGTATATATATGTATGTATACGTATATGTATATGTATATATGTATGTATTTTTTGTGCTCTTTTTGTTTTTTCAAATCAGGCCTATCTGAGCTATAGCATTAAATTATATAACAATTTTCAGCATGGTTACTCATCCTAGTTTATGCTCCTAAAAGGAACAAACTATAAGGAATAGCTTCATTATCCACAGCCTTTAGGGTATAACGATGTGACATTAGAATGCCATAGTCATAGTCACGAGCCTATTCTATAGCGGCCCCAGACCTCTGGAACCTCCAGAGGCCCCAGACCTCTGGAACCTCCAGAGGCCCCAGACCTCTGGAACCAACTTCCCCTGGAGCTCCGTCTGGCCCCTGACCTCGCACCTTCCGCCATGACCTGAAGACCTGGTTGTTAACCATCTGGGTTGTGATTTTCTGGGACGGGATGGTTTTATGGGATAGTTTTAAGGGATTTTATGGGTGTACTGTAATTGTAATGGGGCTTATTTTAGTTTAATTTGCTTTTAAATTATTTATTGTTGTTGTTGTTTTTATTTGTAAGCGCCCGAGTTGAGATGGGGCATATAAGCCATTAATAAATAAATAAATAAATAAATAAATAAATAAATAAATAAATAAATAAATAAATACCGTCTATTTGACTTTATGCATTTCTGTTTGTCATGGCCACAAGGCTCAAAAGGGCAGTATGGCTGCATCTGGTAATTGTCACCTGTTTAGCACCACCTAGAGAGCATGTGTAGCTTAAGGAAAGCTACGGATGTGGTACGGTGTGAAGAAGTGACTCTGCCCTATATCAGTGGGGGATGGAAAGATTTCCCCTTGTGGCGATTGTGGTACTGATACGCAAACTATTATACATATTGTGAAAGATTGCCCACAATATGTGTTCTCTGGTTCCATAGAAGATCAGCACGAAGCAACACCGGTTATGAGGCCACTGCCATACCCCCATTGAAGTCTTCTATTCAGGTAGTCCTTGACTTACAACAGTTCATTTAGTGACCATTCAAAGTTACAGCGGCACTGAATAAAATGAATTATGACCGTTTTTCACAGTTACGATCTTTGCAGCATCCCCATGACCATGAGATCAAAATTCAGATGCTTGGCAACTGGTTCATATTTATGACCGTTGCTGTGTTCCAAGGTCACGGGATCACCTTTTGCGACCTTCTGATGAGCAAAGTCAATGGGGAAGCCAGATTTACATAACAACTGGGTTACTAACGTATCGACTGTGGTGATTCATTTAACATCCGAGGTAAAAAAGGACATGAAATGGGGCAAAACTCGCTTAACGAATGTTTCTCTTAACAACAAAAATTTTGGGCTCAATTGTGGTCAGGACTACTTGTAATTACATGGATTCAGTGGTGGGATTCAAACGTTTTTACTACCGGTTCTGTGGGTGTGGCTTGGTGGGCGTGGCTTGGCTTGGTGGGAGTGGCTTGGTGGGAGTGGTGGAGAAGGATACTGTAAAATCTCCATTCCCTCCCCACTACTCTGCTTTCCAGCTCTGTTCTCCTGTGCTGGGCTACAAAAGGAGACCCAGCTGATCAGCTGGGACTCGGGAGGCAGAGAATAGATGGGGGTAGGGCCAGTCAGAGGTGGTATTTGCTGGTTCTCCAAACTACTCAATGTTTCCGCTACCGGTTCTCCAGAACTGGTCAGAACCTGCTGAATATCACCTCTGCATGGATTGTCTGTATATGTTTACTTCTTTTCTGTCATGTTCTCATCGAACAATTAACAACCATGTGATTAACTTAACTACAGTGCTTCACTTAATAGCTATGGCAAGACAGGTCATCAGATAGGGCAAAATTCACTTATAACTGTTTCTAGCTGTATGTGTCTTTGAGCTTGGTATATTTTTTGCACCTTGTTCTATAACATAGAGGAGTTTAGTTTAGTTTAGTTTACTTTATTCTCATTGCATCTCATACAGCGAAATTAAATGCCATCTTCAGTGTACATTATAACTATAAAAATACACATCCTTCGCATTCTATACAATTGAATTGAAAACCCCTGATATTGCATTAATATTGCACTATACAGTGGAATTCAATATAGTTACTGCTCTGGGATAGAAGCTGTTTTGCAGCCTATTTGTCCTTGTCTTTATTTCCTGTACCATCTGCCAGATGGTAATAGTTTTTAAAAAAGGGTGCTCAGGATGAGATGGATCTTTGAGAATGTTTTGAACTTTCTTAAGGCAGCGGGAGCTATAAAGCTTTTCCAAAGAGAGAAGAGAGCAACCAATGATCCTCTGGGCAATGATGTTAACCTCTGGAGTACTTTCCTATCTGCCACTGTGCAATTGTCAAACCATACACAGGTGCAGTATGTTAAGATACTCTCTATGGTGCAGTGGTAGAAGGTCACCAGCAGTTTTTCGTTCAGTTGTTGTTTCCTGAGAAATCTCAGGCAATATAATCTCTGCTGGGCCCTTTTGACCAATTCTGCAATGTGAGTGCCCCAGATCAGGTCTTCTTTTATGATAATACCCAGAAACTTAAAACTGAGTACTTGCTCCACTCAGTCTCCTTTAATAAGCAAGGGCTGGATGTCTGATCTCTTCCTTCTATAGTCCACTATAAGCTCCTTGGTCTTATTGGTATTGAGGACCAAGTTATTGTCTCCAAACCACAAAAGCAACTGGTTCACCTCATCTCAATAAGCAGACTCATCCCCCCTGGAGATGAGTCCCACCACTGTTGTATCATCTGCAAGTTTAATAATAGTATTACTGGCATGAGTGAGAATGCAGTCATGCACATAAAGAGTATAGAGTAAGGGACTCAACGCACAACCCTGTGGTGTACCAGTGTTAAGAATAAGGGCTGAAGAGGTATAATTACCTAATCTGACCCTCTGAGAGCGGCCAGATAGAAAAATCCATAATCCAAAGGCAGATTGAATAAGAAAGCCCAGGATCCACAAATTTATGCATTGTCTAGTGGAAAATGCAAAAAGCTTCAAAACTGGATGTTACTTACTTTTAGTCTCCCATCTTTTGAAAGTCTAGAGGAAGAGGCTAATGAACTTTTCCGGGAAGGAGCTGGTGGTAGCAGAAGAGGTGGTAGGGAAATATGTACTTCTGCCACCTCAGGTTTTGGGACAGGTAAATGAGGCTCTCCATTTTCCACGTCAACATAAATGTGATCTGATGGAGGTGGTGGAAGTTGACTTGTTTGAGGTTGTGCTGGAGTAGCTGCTGGAGCAGGTGAAGCTAGAAAGAAGTCAATATATAAAACTCAACAAGGAAGGCCATCTGTTCAATATTTTAAGCCAGAGGTGGAGAACTATGGCCCCTTTATGACTTGTGGACTTCAACTCCCAGAATTCCTGAGCCAGCCATGCTCAGAATTCCTGAGCCAGGTGTTGAACGCAACCCACAGTCACCATTTCTGACATGAAAACCTGTTCACTTTTTTTTGCACTATAAAGCTATTTAGTAGAAATCCAACAGCATCCCTGGAAAACCATGGGTGGGTGTCAGCCCTTCTAGGTAAATCAAATTGGAATCCATTATCACATAGAGATGGGAACTATGACCCTTTTATGACGTGGACTTCAATCCCAGAATGCAAAGCAGGGCTGGCTCAGGAATTCTGGGAGCTGAAGTCCACAAGTCAATAAAGGGTCCATAGTTCCCCACTCTGTTCTAAACAATAAATGAGCCATGGTGATGCAGTGGTTAGAGTGCAGTACTACAGGCTACTTCTGCTGACTGTCGGCTGCCTCCAATTTGGCAGATCAATTCTCACCAGGCTCAAGGTTGACCCAGCCTTTCATCCTTCAGAGGTAGGTAAAATGAGGACCCAAAATTGTTGTGGGCAATATGCTGACTCAGTAAAACCACTTAGAGAGGGCTGTGAAATGGTATATAAGTCTAAGTACTATTGCACCCTGGTCTTTTGATCAGGATCTCACCCCATGTGACCTCACCATTACAAGACTTACTGACCACTCAAAGCTCTTATAAGCAGAAGAACACTACACTGACATTCCCCAAATTCCCTTGAAGATGTTACCTAGCCTGGTAACAAAACGTTTGGAAACCAACCCACAAG
This sequence comes from Naja naja, assembly GCA_009733165.1. Classification (NCBI taxonomy): domain Eukaryota; kingdom Metazoa; phylum Chordata; class Lepidosauria; order Squamata; family Elapidae; genus Naja; species Naja naja. Next base: position 39,842 of record SOZL01001421.1, read on the forward strand.
CTTGGAGAACGAACCTCCACCCTTATTTTCAGTTATCAGAGTAGGGTCACTGGCATAGTACAGGTTCTTGATATTTCTTCTTCCAATTAAAAAAAAAAACAAATCCAACTTCTTCCAATCCAGCTTCCCTAACTAGTTATTCAATAAGGAGAAGATGTAGTCTGTCTCACTGTAATCCAAAACTGAAGGTGTTACCTAGACTTCCAATGAAATGTTCAAAAAGCAACCCACAAGGTTGGAGAACAAACCTCCACCTTCATCCTACACCCCAGCTACAGATATTTGCCACTTTTGCATAAATGAAAATGCACATATCTGCAAGTTCTAGGGATGAAAGTCAAGGAACACAGTGAAATTAAAGGATAAAGCTTCAATACAAAGACCAGTTTAGATAATGGTTAAGGCATTGGGCTAGGAACTGGGAGACTGTGAGTTCTAGCCTGGCTTTAGATAAGAAGCCAGCCGGGTTGACCTTGGGCCAGATACACCTTTCAGTCCTAGGAAGCAGTCAATGGCCAGCCACTTCTGCAATTGTAATGGAAGGTATGGATGAGATGAAGGTAAAACACCAGCCTTCTTGTGAGTAAGCTTACACACAAGACTGCAGACTCAATGCCTGTTGAGCATAAGGTTGCTCTGAAGGAAGGGCAGAAGTGGATGAATGAGGAGAGTTGTAGAAGAAGGTTGAGGGAGATGGTAGATGCCAGAGGATGACAAAGAGAAGCCTACAGAGAAAGGACCTACAGGATTACCCTCATCAGACCTATATGCCACTACCACCACTACACCTCCATGCTGCTCAGCTCAGCTCAACAACATAAAACACTAAAATTTAACAATGAGATATTAACCAATAAATCCTACTAAAATAGATGTCACAAAAACAACCAGCTCCACTTAATAGCAACAGCAGCTTGGTCTCCAAGGCTTTGCATCTTCATACCTCTATGAGAAGAAAAGAAGGTGGATTCTGACCAGACTTTTGGCATGACTTACCTTTGTCCACTTCCACAATATCAGCTTCTTTAGCTAAGGAAACAAGAGGTTCCTTGGATTTGTACAGAAACTGCTTAAGGCAGTTGACAGTGTGGGTCCCAACTAGAGTGCTACGGCCAAATGCTCTCCAGTCAACCACACAGATGCTTAATGGAGGGTGCAGAAGTTCATTTTCAGGCAATTCCTAACAATGGAGAAACATAAAAGACCCAGTCAGATCTTTCCTTATCTTCTCAAATGGCATTTTTCACCATTTCCTTTCTACACATTTAGTTCTAACTGGAAATGACATTTCTATCAAATCCCACAAGAAAATCCTCTGGCGATTGGATTTCTGTAATTTACTTGAGATGATTTGCAGTTTGTCTTCTGAATTTTTACAGAAGCTGAATTTCTTTAAATTTCATGTCTTAGTAGAACATCATCATCTATTTCCAACATGTCATTGGTCCTTTGAACAATCCCATTAAATGTCACAAAGATTAAAATCTATTGGGTTTAAAATAACTACAGATGTTTGTCTTAAAAAAAATAACCTTAGCTATATTCCAAACTTACATAAACTTCTCAGTAAAACTCCCATTTAATTTCAGACATTTTGTGATTTGAAAACAACAAGCCTCAGATCTTGCACCTAATAAATTCCAGTTATTAGATTCACCTTTATTTTCATTTTAATTAAAGTCACATTTGAAGTCTAAATCCATGTCATAAGAACCTTGGAACAAGAGACTTGTCATAATTTGTTCTTTCCAAACTTGGATAACATGCTACGGTGGCTAGACTTTTATATTAAGACACAATTTATTTGATAAATAAACATAAATCAGATTTATCTGATTAATTTCTCATGAAACATAAATTCTTTGATTATCACTACAATATGAGCATATTGAACTGACACTTCTGAAACTGCACACAAATTAAGATAATTAAAACATCAAAATCATACTTGTCCAAATGTTCTAATGAACTTCACCACTCGTAAAGTACACAGCACGATATATACATTATGCAAAGATCTTACTAAAATAAGCATATTATCTGATAATGTGAAAAACAAAAAAGCACATATAAATTATAAATTTGCAAAAAATATGCATAAACTCAGTATTTTTTAAAGAAAACATTCTTAAACATGTAGAAAAGAAAAGAAATGAAATGAAATAGATTGATAAATAAGCAATCAAACAAAATCAGATTCAGCAAGTTTTCTCTCTTTGTTACCCAAGCTATTTTTTTTACATTTAAAACATCAGTTTAATTGCATTTCTCTCCTTTTCTTCCTCTACCTAATTTAAAGTCCAACAAGCCTATGATCTTAATGATGTAATCAACAATCCCGTAATATTTTTCTTTAAATTATATGCCAGATTCTGCTAGAAGTGTGAAGTGCATAGGGTGCAATGGCTTGGGTCCGGGGTACTTGCAGGAGCGCCTCCTACCAGCATCGAGGTCCAATTGCCTGGTACGCTCCCACAGGCAGGCCCTCCTGGAGGTGCTGTCGGCCAGACAGTGTCGGTTGGCGGTCCCCCGGGGGAGGGCCTTCTCTGTGGGGGCATCCACCCTTTGGAACCAGCTACCCCTGGAGCTGCGTTTGGCCCTGGACCTGCGCTCCTTCTGCCGTGATCTCAAGACTTGGCTGTTTGCACAGGCCGGCCTGGATTGAGCAGGGTTGGGGATTTTAATTCAAGGGTATTTTAATTTGATTTTACTATATTTGGATTAGAGTAAATTTGATAAGCTTTGTATTTATTTGTATATATATTTCAGTGTAAGCTGCCCCGAGTCCCCCCGGAGATGGGGCGGCATATAAATCCAATAAATAACAACAACAACAACAACAACAACAACAACAACAACAATAATAATTAAAGTTCATGAAAAACAATGCAAGAGGAGTTTGGGAAGTTAAGCCTTCCATTATTTTCTTTCTGGGCATAGTTTCTTAAACCAATATGGTAAGAATTTCCTCTCTCCTGTGCAGTCACCATTAGGAATAAATTTTCATGAATATGAACAGTACTGTAATTCTGTTGGTTATCAGCTGTCCCACAAAAATGGCAGCTGAAGAAGGTAGGAAAGTTATGTTTAATGGCATTCTGACATTTTAGACCTAGACAACCTAGAACTATGCCGCCTTTGGTCTGACCTAAGTATAGTACATAAAATTATCTACTGCAATATCCTACCTGACAATGAATACTTCAGCTTCAACCACAACAATACAAGAGCACACTATAGATACAAACTCAAGGTAAACCGCACCAAACTTGATTGCAGGAAATGCGACTTTAGCAACAGAGTGGTCCATGTCTGGAATACTCTACCTGACTCTGTGGTTTCTTCCCCAAAACCCTCAAAACTTTAACTTAGACTGTCCTATTTAATTTAATTTAATTTAA